>JAPMOR010073284.1:0-20028 GCA_026543865.1 Argiope aurantia
ATCACTTGGAAATATATCAAGTAAATGTATCAATATATCATTTCTAATTATCCAGATATTTTGAAATTTAGCATCCATTTACCATACATAATGCTCATATCATTTATCAATTCTTTTAGATTGGTTCTTACGCACTTATTTTTCTTCTTATGAAGTTAAAAAATTTTCAACAGACTGAAATGGCATGCCCTGAAATCTTGATACATGCCAACTGCAACTTCTGAAAATGTTTTAGAGGTAAAAAGAATCAACTATAAAACTCGAGGATTTTTTCCCTTCCTTTTCTTATTAACTGACACTTTGACTGGTCATACTTCACCATGGGGAACGATGCTATTTTCGTTTGAGCTCAGAAAAGTCCATTTGACAGTTCACATCTTCATCCTTGGCCAATGCCAGTTGGATCGCCTTTATTCCGAATGAACATTCAAGCTATTAACAAATTGCGCTTTAATTTTTTTTCCATTTTATATATTACTTAGTTTATTTATTAATTGCTGGTCGTTGATTTCTTCATTAAGAATATTAAGTTTTTCTTATCAGTATTACTTTATTTCCTTCCATGAGGTTAGCAAATTGTTTTATTTAATGGGTCTTAAAATTCTTTAATTTAAAGATCTCAAAATTAAGAAAAAATTGATGTAGGTTATATGAAAATGTGAAAATGGCTGTTTTTATTAATAACAAGCAATTATGAGATTTATTTTGAAGAGATTTTTTATTTCTCTGTTACTTTAATAACTGTATTTTTTAACTGCTCTTTTTATTACATCAATTATTCGGAGAATGGTTCACATGTAGACTTTACAAGAAAAATTCAATTTGTAACAATTTCGCATGCCATCATTAAAGTTTGCATTTTGTATTTTTCCTCTGCGATAATAAACATATATTTGAATACATATATAATATTATATATGATTTTCTCCAAATGCGCTGAATCATTAAAGTCGTGTGTAAAAAAAAAGTAGTGTTCAAAGGTGACAATCATAAAAGATTTCATAGTCTATTTCAAATTAAATTTCAAATCATTTTTCAAAAATAAATATTTTGGCCATTTTGATTAATGATTTAATTTGGATGCAAAGAATCCAGCCTTATCTTAAGATCTCAAAAACCACCATTAATATTAGTGCGTATTTTTTGTTTATAAGTTATTTATAAGCGTTGTTTTTATTATTTATAAGTAGTATCAATAGTTGGTCGTCGAAGGCGCCTAGTATTGCTATAAAGATACTGGTGATCAATTCAAGACATTTTCCTCTTGCCCTTTGTATTCCAAGTTCCCTATTTTCATGCAGCCATTATTGATTTGTCTTCGAATTGTGGTAAAATAATTTTGGATGAGTGAATAATTAGAACGGCTAGTGAAGAGGGAGGGGTGTTTGTTTCCAGGAAATGCCGAAGGTGTTGGCAAAAAAGTTACAATTATTAGGCCGTGACATCGTTGATCAATTTGGAATGGTAATGAAGTCGAAGGCAATTGCCCGATACCGATGCAATTATCTTTCAGGTTTTAGTGATTTTTGATAGGAACTAAACAAATTAGTTTCAAAAAGATATTGAATTAAATAAAAGTAAAATCTCTCTGAAGTTTAATATAATAACAGAATATTAATAACCATAACAGATATAAATAACAAGCATGATAAATTTCTTATATCATTTATTTCTTAAAAATATATGATGATTGCTTTGGCAAACAAATCTACATCATTTTATATTAAAATTCATTTTTATTCTTGAAAGTTTTTAACCATCAGTTATTTAAGTAATTAATGCTGTCTTATGATATTCGAATTTAATTCTAATATGGAAACAATATATATTTTATTAATTAATAGTACCATGGCAATACATTTTTCCATAATTTTTCGATATTTTATAGTAGAATTTTGATCATTTATGCATGAAAATATCAAATGAGTTTCTTCTACAGTATGTTGATATTCCTTCATTGCGAAATATACTTTATTTGATGGATGTTTATATAAAATACGGATGTTCATTAAAACATGAATAAATGAGCAATATTTTTTCTTATGCTTTTAAAAAAATAAATATTAATCTTAATTATATTATTATTCTGGTATAAAATATTCGTTTTGATTCAATAATGGTCATAATAATTTCCTTTCAAAGATTCTCTTCTTTATTCCCTAAAGCAAAATATATATCAATTTATATAACAAAAAACAACTTCAAAATATTTTATTTATATATCTTAAATAATTCGTACACTTGACCAGTCTTCCGTTACCATTTTAATTCATATATTTAAAATTCGAGCATTAATGATGAACTTTTCTTGTTCTGAATGTTCAACTTCTTTCTTTTTAAATAGTGAACAGATAGAGGACTTTTTTAATAGAGGCTAAATAACTAATAACTATCATTCATTTTATTTTTGGAAGTTTCAAAGCACATTAAATTCAATCAAATCCAACATTTTGCCTATTCATTTCTAAGAAGAAAAATAATTAGATCAATGCAGCGATAAAGTTTTGTTCTAAGGAGAAAAAATATTGATTAGTTCCAAAAAGGCCAACAAAGGTTGAATGAATCTTAAAAAAAAGCTGTATTTTCCTTCTTTTGCCAACCTAGAAAGACCATTTCGAATTTTAGGTATCTAACTGGCAATGGGTAAGGAAGAATATGTCAAAGTGTCAAACGTTTTCTCGAAAAACAACCTAGAAGCATTTTCCTGCTCCCACATAACTTATTTGACTAGTCAAAGACCTACAAGTAAATTAAAATATAGAAAAGTCAAGTGAAAAGCATTGAGTTTTCTATGTGGATATTTTTTAACCATCTAAATACTTTTAAACAGATTTTTTTTGCTAGAAATTGCTACATGCTACACGCATGAATTCACATGAAAAAAAACGTGTGATTACGCATGAAAAAAAAACTTATTTTATAAGAATGGTCCTATTAGAAGTGTTCTTTTTTTATTAGAAATAATTTTATACTATTTATTTAGGCTTTGAAGAAGAACTTGCTTTACTCCTAATATAGTAAACATACCTATGAATTGAAATAAAATGAATTTTATTTTTGGCTTTCACATTTAACAGTAACCGAAAACTATATATTATCCCAGGTTTACATGTTTTGTTTGCTGTAATTGTATACCTATTTACAAGCATTTTATCTCATCAATTTCTCTAAAAAAAATGCGCTGTGCTGCATTTTAAAAAAAAATTAATTTTTAATTATTTTTTTTTGTTTGAAAAAAGAACTAAATATTATGAAGTTTAAATATTCATTTGTATGTTTGGTGGGTTTTTCTTTATAGACTATAAGGATTTCCTGTTCCGCTATGTAAAATTATGTTTGAAATTAATCGAATCATTTTTATTTCAATGAGAAGGAATTTTTATGCATTCCCCTTTCAAGGCATATTTTTACCCCAGTTTTCTTTCAAAATTTACATTCTACGCTATAATTTTAAAAAAAGCTCATTGTGGCTGTTGTTTATAACAGAGGTGGTAACATATTTAAAATCGCCCAACACAAGCAATGACATTTTACTGAATTATTCAATAAAAATATATATATATAAAATACAAATAATTTCACAAATAAATATGCTTTTTTGTGAAACTATATATTATTAGTTATTTCAAAATTTTAAATATATTAATTACACATGAAATAAGTGGTAGAAAAATCAATACAATGTAAATTACCAAACAGATTATTTTTTAACTATTCTGGTGAAACAACATAAAACAAGTAGCTGCACACAATCGAACATTACATGTTGAACATGACACTTTTGTCCGTTTATATCGGTGGTGAGATATTTACCACCACCTTAAAAAGAGTTAATTTGAATGGTAAAAAAAATCTTAAAGCAAAATTATTTTTTTAAATAGTTTTAATTTAAATACTTGCTAGAATTGTGGTAGTTCAAACGATACAGCTTTCTATATTTCAAGTAGGAAATTTATATCAAAAGGCATATCAAAATTTTCATTTTCAAAAATCCGTTGCTATTTTTCTTTACTTTACTTCCAAAAATTTCGTTCAAAATTGAAATTTTCCTTTACTTGGAATTGAAATCTATTTGGAGATTTGAAGAATACGATATATGTTATATTGAAACTTTGTTTTTGAAGCCTTATTCGTCTCGTCTTTTCTATAACAATAAACACTTATTTTTTTGTGTGAATCAAAAGAAAGTTGATAAAAGCAATTTCGTTTCGTAATTTGTCTTTTGTAGTACCAGTCAGAGTCATTGTGTGTATAAAAAGAGAACAGCTATGTTTAGAACAGCAAATATATTCTTTGTTCAGAAAAAATCCTGAATTTCTATTTTTTATTTTCTTCTACTGAATTTTACTTTTCTACGTCTTTTGTATTTGAAAGATATGAAATCACTATAAGCAACTTGAGTTAAATAATAAATTTTCAAATGGGAAAATAGAGGAAAAGGAATAAAAATAGATTTTTTAAAAGAAAATTATTAGAACTTTTTTTGGCTTTTCCATTCTATTGAAGTCATTCTCGGAAAGAATAAAATTTTTATTGGAACAAATATAAATTATTTCTTTTCATTTATAAGGGAAGTATTGTGCCTGAAAAGAAGCAATAATACAACAAAGAAATGAAGCTGTACAGAAAGATGATTACTACGAATTTTCTCAGAACTTTCATGAAAGCAGTATTTAATCTGAATTTTAGAAGCTAGAGATCTCATTTATAAATATGAATTTAAAAAATAAATTTAAATGGAATGCCTTGTTTAAGTGCTGTTTTTCAATCTCAAGAAAATCTAAATTCCATTTTTAATAGTAATGAAATTTTTGTGAGTTTTATTTTTAATCCTTTCTTAAGTTGTTTTCTTTGTTCAGTTCATAAATTAAAACTATTACATTTCTATTACAGAAAAGGATAAAAAATGAAAAACCGCAATAAATATATTCATTCTTTTTTCAAAAAAATTTCTTATGGGATAATTTTTATTTTTTTAACCATTTTTTACTATTAATGAGGGAAGACACTTCAAAGTGACAAACTGTAAAACTTCTGCAACCTAAAAGTTTTGTTTACAGCACTCAGTGGACTGTAAAAGTTGGCCCTTATTTTATGCAATAATACATTTTAAAAAATGCAACGTTTAGAAATGTAAAAAAAAAAAAAAAAATATGAAAAAAAAAACATTTTTCCTTTGTAGCATGATGAATCTATAAAAAGAAAGATTTAGAAAATAATTACGAATTATAAAACATTAATTTGCATGAAATAAGAACATTTAAAATTTTAGTAATGATTGTGAAAAAAAATATAAAAGAATTTGATAATTCATTTTTTAATCTTTACAATTTTGTGCAAAAGTAATGCTGAATAAACATTTTCTGAAATGCTTGATATTACTTTATTACCTTGCTTGATATTACTATATAAATATTGCCCCTGCGAAGTTCTTATATTTGCAAAATGTTTTGAAATAAAAAAAAATTAAAGAAATATATCATTTAACTTAAGTCAAGGAAATCTTTCTCTCTCATAATGATATATAATTTAACTTAATGAAATTTGATGATCTAATTAATACAAACTTGATTTTTAATCATTTATGAATATTTGACAAATCGTGTGTCAATTGATTCATATTCAGTTTATATATTGCGAGTACGTCTAATTGTAATAAAGTATGCGCATTTTTACTGAATTGATTCCTTAGCTTTTTTTTTGCTATTATTGGTGTAGGAAAAAGAATGCAATTATTAAATTATTTAAGAAACTGCGAAGAAAATAATGTTCTTTTATTGAAACTACTTAATTTTTTTACATTCAGAATATTTATTAAGTAACTCTTAAAGCAGATTTAATAACAGTAAATGAACAGTTTTCTAAAATATTCAGAATTTACTAAAAACTGTAATTCGATTAAGCATAAAGATCTTGTATACTATAAAAGGAATTATTTATTTTATATAAAAAAGGAACAAAACAAGAAAAATTAACAGAAGTAGAAGTAGCCCTTCCGAATGGGAAAGAAACATTACATTCCTGCCTGCCAGATTTCATAGTGGGTAGTGATACAGCAGTTCCCAAGAGTGTATTATTTTCAATGATACATCTATACTTATAATAAAGCTCAATGTGTGTGTGTGTGTGTGTGTGTGTGTGTGTGTTGGCGCTCTACAGGCCAGACCATTCAACCTACAGCTACCAAATTTGGCACGTGTATACCTTGGAGGCCGGGAATGTGCACCTGGGGGTTATTTTTTCGAATTTTTAATTAGAATTTTATTTATTTAAAAATTAAGCGAAATTTTGACGTGTTTCTGCTATGACTGCCGAAAATATTACCGCACAAAAAAGATTTTTACATGAAGTTACAGATAAAAAATTTATCTTTTAAATGATACTACTGTTTTAATCTTAAAATTAAATTTCTATTTTTAATGAATTTTTAAATAAATATTTTAACTATGTTTTTCAATAATTTTTTTCGTCAAAAATAAAAATTAAGATTAAGCACGTTTCGCATTCATGGGAAAAAATAGGTTTTTTAAAAGTGTTGCCATCACATTGATTAAAGCTCTAACTGAAAATAAATTAAATCTTTTTGGAAATGAAATCTGCAAAAATATAATTTTTGGCACGTGTCTGTAGAAAATGAAACCAATATGAAACATTATTTTTTCTAAAAAATAAATTCAAGAAAAATTATTTTATGATCTTTTACACTCTCTATACAGGGTGTTTATTCAGTCCCGGATCCATTTTGATATTTAATGACTCATGAAATAATGAAGATGTAAACAAACTTATGGCATTTATTGATGGAATAACTCATATATTTTCCTTTTCAGGTTTGAATATTTTTACTTTTGTAAATATCGTCTGCGCGTGTTTTTAATTTCAGATAATTTCATTTTCCAGTCTAAATATCTGTACTTTTCTAAATATCGTCCGCTTATTAATTGCATTTTTCTCTCTTTTGGTTTTGGCAACTATTGAAATATTATGTTCACTTTTGATGTGTTTGTTCTATGTAGTACTTTTGTATGTGATGTTTTATTCGAGCGGATATTAAGGAGAATGCATACACCACAAGAGAAAGCACAGATTTTATGGTGGTCATAGAATTAATTTCCAATCAACTAAATCACTGACTTTTAAGAGTTAATTTCTAATCACTTAAACTGACTGATTTATGAAGATTTGAATATCACTATTCAATAAAAAAAGGATAATTATAGATTTTCCATCGATTGCTTCAATGAAAATACGTCAATCAGCGCGCAGGTTTCTCAAGATTAATTGGCCTAAGATTATGAAAATGGTGAGTTTTTCTAAATTTTTAACATTTAAAACTTCATAAATAAGTCTTAGTTGATCGTGGAAAATAGAAACATTCATTCATTTATTTAAAATTTGGTGTGTCCAGAATATTTATCAGAATATGATACCTTACTGCATTAAATTTAGACTTCATAATTTTTGAAATATATTTATAAGCAGGAAAAAAAATATTATTATTGATTTCATTTCAATCCTTTTGAAAGCAAAACTAAAAACTGAATTTTATACTGAATCTCAGAAATTTTTGTTGAATTATTGTTTGAGATATTACATAAACTATGAAAAATATTTTGTATTTAACATAAGACTTAAATACCGAGAGATTCTGTTTGCAATGCTCATATTCAATAATAATTAATAAATAACAATAAAGATGATAAATAAAATAAAGCGCTTTGTTTTATTAAAAAATATCTTGATATTAATTGCAATTTCGTCATTTACATTTTTAATTAAAGTTGAAGTTTTACCGGAAATGGCAACAAATTAGCAAAATATATATACTAAATTGAACGAAACGATCTAAACAGTATAAGTTTGGTATGACTATCAAAATTTGAAGATTAAAAGTGTTTTGTTTGAGAATCCTTTAAGGGACCAGTTACTTAAAATATTTAATTGAAAATTGGAGCGAGCGGTAATACTGTCGAACCGGCTGGTCGCCAAAGGCGGCTAGTAGTTTAAATTGCAGAAAACAAAAAAAAAATGTTTCATTTGTTCATGTATTTTATAATTGACAAAAATGTAAATGTTTAAAAAATAATTTTTGTTTACAATGCAGTAAATAAATAATTTTTAAATTCACAAATTTTTCATAATTTTATTCTTCGAAATAACTTTGCATTAAAATTTTTTAAATTAAATTTTAAATGCATTTTTTTTCCTGATGACTTTTTAAAATTGAAAATGAAACTCCACGGCATTATTTTCAATCCGCGAATCGATAGGAAATAAAATTGCATGTTTCGTTAAATATGTTATAATGGAAGAAAACAAAAACGTTTTTATTTTTATTTTATTTATTTATATATTTTTTGATATTTTTCAAATTTACAACTATATCCCTAGCTGCTAAATATCCTTATTAAATGCTGTTTTCGAAAACATTTGAAAAAAATTTAACTTTTTTCCTGCACAGTTTGCATTTCTTTGTTGTCTCTGCATTTCTTTCGTCACCTAAATCTTTATGCTACATAATTTGATGTCTTTTTTTCTTTTTATCGATGAACATTTTATTCATTCTTTGCTCGATTTTTAATGGAAACGGAGACTAAACATTAACTTATACGGAAACATTTTATTTTTATTCTATTAGAATCATTTCTCCTATTTTAGTTTTTTTGTACTTTTCTTCATCTGACATATTTTGAATTTATAATAAATATATAAAAATACATTTCGTGTTAGAAGAAACACTTTATCAAACTCTAATGTTATTTTTTATTGTGATTATATTCATCAGATATAAAATAAATAAAAGATTACATTAGTGAGAAAAAAAATTTGAAATCTTCAGAAATATTGACAAATATTTTTACCATTTGTTATGTGTATACCAATTCTCAAAACATAAAAAATAAAAAAATAAAAAAAAATTTACAAATTCATATATTTTTCGTGAATGGCCTTTTAGAAACAGGAAAATTCTTTGCCATTGTGATAAATATTTTGCCTGAATAAAAAGTGTATATATTTTTGTGAATACCTACTTCCCTAATTCAGATAAAATATTGTCTAGTAGGTATTTACTTAGAAATTTATTTAGAACAATGAAATTTTTTTATACATATGAATTAAAATATATCAAATATATTTAAAAAATAATTTTAGGAGGTTTTTTTCAAGCTTTATTTATATTTGACGTATTTATATTTTAATTCATATGTATAAAAAAATTTCACAGTCCTAATTGAATACATTATTTTTTTAAATTAAAAATGTATAATTTTTAAAAAGGAATTAAAATATTCCATATGGTTCAGTTCATATTTTTTATTCTATATTACTCATTATAAATTTAATTGGAACAAAGATGTAAATAAATTTATAATTCCAATTAAATGTAATCTTTTAAAAAATATTTTACGTACAGTTACTAAGTTTTCACAAGTTTTTAAATATATTATGGATTCAATATTTTTATGGATTAAATTGATTTTTAACTGAAAAAAACAAGTTGAAATATAAAATGCATATCCTGTGTTCTTTGAATCTTTAATAGAAGTCTTTATTATTAATTTTATTTTATTACCTCAAAAATTATCATTCAAACATTTCAAGGATATTGTTTGGATTGTATAAATTGGATAATTAGAATATTGTTTTGAAAAATTCTTTAAAAATGTGCTTTATCGCTGTAGTAATGTAATGTACTTTTACTCTATTCCTTCAAATACTAATTTTATTAAATAATACATTTTATGATTTAATTTTAGTTAAATATAAACGTATATTTTGGTAATAAAAAAATAAAAATAGAATTTCATATTTTTACTTATTTCAAAGTCCATTGTCCTCTTAAAGAAATTTTTATTAAATCAAAGTATAATAAATTAAAAAAATAATTATATGCTATTATTATTATTATTATTAAATTATAACATTTATTTTGAATGAGAAAAGGAACGTTTATTTTATTTATAATTTAATGATAATTTCATTTATTTATTTTCTAGCAATTTAAAAATTTAAGATGTATATTTTTTCAATTTTATAGGAAATTATAAATTAAATACATAAAAGTATAACAATATTTCATTTGAACGAAAAGTATTAAATACCTCATTCACTTAAGTTCTAATGTACTTAAAAATTTATAAAGATATTTTTGTGTAATAATTCAATATAAAATCGTAATAAAATAAGAAAAAAAGTTTGCAAAAATAGATCAATATTAAGAACTAATGTATTAAATAGTTTAGACTTATTACAAAATAATTTGGGTAGATAAGTCAGATGGAAATTTTGAATAAATTTTTCAAAGCTAAAACTTTTTATAATAAGTGTTTTATAAATTATTTATTTTTTACATATCCGTGATGTTGAATATTTCTGCATCAATATTTCTAAGATTTGAAATCAAAATTATTTCAGGATCTAATCTTATTCCAATTTAGATATTTCTCAAGTCCAAATAATAATAAAATTGAAACTTATATATCTCGCTCATTTATATATATATAATAAGGGACTATTATTATAAGAAATAAATGTAGCAATAAGCATTATCTTTATTTTAGAATTTACATAGAAAGAATTAAAATGAGAAAAAAATCAAATACTGCATTTATCAAAATAAAAAATATCAGCGTTGATGTACATATATCCCCGAATTCGATTTCACCAAACTGAATTTTCATAAAAGGTGGGAGATGTTTTCATTTTTCAAAAGTAATATGTAGAATAATTTCATTTCTATTTATAGTTTCGATGCATATCTTTTAATAAAATAAAAATTTTGAAATATTTTATTATATGAATATATTAAGAAGCACTCCTTTTGATAGTATCACCCACCATTCGGAGTAATATCGTCGTAAAGTAATTAGAAATCTTTTTTGAAAAGAATGACATATATTATTTTTTTATCAAGTAATATATCTATTTTTACGCTTGTCTGTTTGAAGTTGTATTCCACTAATTGAGAAATTTTAAATAACTTCCATCACAATAATTACTGAAGTCCCAATTCAACAATTTACATAAATTTAACTGCAATTTGATGCATTTTTCTTGCGACAAAATTTCAAAGAGAAAGCATGTTTTTCTTCGTATTGCTTGTTATGTTTTGTGTATTTTCATATTAAACATTATTATGCAAGATTTTAAACTTCGAAAGTAAACAATATAAATATTTAAAGGATAATTTTTATAATTTTTTTTAATATTTTCCATAATAACTTGTCTAAAGCTGATCAGCAAAGAAAACTCCTGTGTGCTGCAGTGGAATATCTGCACATGTAAACATTGAGGGAAACAAGTGTGCTAAAAGCCAGAAACTTTGACTAGTCTAATGTCCTCCTTACTCTTGTAGATTTAAATGCAATGTCCAGGTGTAGGCTTTTGACTCTTATCTTTAAGAAGCCTCTTATCAGAGTCTTCGACTGTCCCCGGAACAGAACATCCACATTTCAAGGACATGAAAATTCCTTTGGGTAAAACAAAATCATACATTTATTGCTAAAGCTGTCTCGAAGTCCAAGTTGCACTAAAACATATCTTTTTGTCCCAGGCTTTTGCAGAAAATATATTAAAACTCGAAAACTCATTCACTACAGAGGGGTATCCTGTATAGGCCTGAGACTCTAAAATTGGTGGCTGCAGTAGTTCGGGCCTTTGACGATGAAATTGTGTTTTAATATTTTAATGCCTTTTTAACTTTTTAGGATATTGTCTGTTTAAATTATATGAGTCGATTTCGAAGAACTAAAAAGCTGAAAGTCGCTGTTGGTCTGAAGTTTTCCAAACAAATGACAAAAATGATTTTAAAAAAATTCGAATTCAATAAACACTATAATGGAATGCCCAACTTGAGTACAAAATTTAATATATTTACAATAAAAGAGATGCAAGAGTTTATAGGTCTTACTTTTCTTGAACCTACATTTAATTTAATGGATTGATTAGAGATTGGAAAAGTCGTGTTCTGTAACGATATTTTTTGAAAAATTCTTAACGACATATGAAACAACATAACCATACTACAATAAAAAAAATAAACTTTAACTGATTTTCAACAAACACCAAATTTCCAGTCAGAATTAGTTTATTGTTCTATAAAAGTATTAAAACCCAAATAAATAGTTTACCATATTTATTATTAAGAACCAAATTTTTTCTAAATCTTATGTGGAATTTCTTTCACACTAAAATTTTTTGTATCCATCTTTCAGCTCTACTATTAGCAATACTCTAATTCAATTTATCAATAAAAGAGCCCTTAAATGTTTGATTTGGCTAACAGTGGAATATAGAGGCGAATTCATTTCTCCTGTTACTGTACTCGCCATTGTAGAAGTATGCAGGAAGTTGCCATTTATTTCCACTTTTCTCAATTACAATAAATTGCGTATATGAATCAATATATATGTATTTTAATTATATTTATATTATTTAATTCAAAGTGATTTCTTTGCAGTGTTTCCAGAAAAATGAATGACAGTTCCTTAATGGTAAATATTTTAGCATATCCGGCGAAAAGTTAAGATTTTTTTTTTTGAACATAAAATATTTTCCATGAACTTAAGATACGTGTGTGTAAGAATACAAAATTTTAATAAATTAACAGATTAAATGACAGTTAAAGTTTGAAAATATTTAAAAAGTATTAAGATCGAGAACATACGAATGCAAAAAATTTGAAAACTTAAATTTGCCGAAATACTATATATGCTTTAAACATGTAAGAGTGAATATATATTATATATATTCTGTCCTAAAACTTTATAGACTCTAGTAAAAATAAATGTTTTAGCGAAATGGAAAAACACATAATTAAAAATGTTATTTCAATATATATGCAACATGAATTCAATGAAAAATTAATTAAAAAATACCTATTCATATTATATAAAAAAATGGAAATATTATTAGTGTCCGATAAATTTATAAAATATATAGCATTTCAACAGAAGGTGCTCAATATCATATTCTTAATAGTTTAATGTCTTTCCATTATACAGTATGACATAATATACACTTTTTCTTCGATATAGTTAAGGCATGCAATATCTCTAGTTTTAAATTGTACCAGGCATTTTCAATGATTGTCATTACGCAGTTAGCACATCCTGTTACACAATATTGTGCAATATTATGTTATATAATTTAATATTCACAATATTATACAATATTGAGAATACTGTTTAATGTCATACAATATTGTACAATATATATGTGCTATTTGGACAAGGCATTTACTGAATAAATTTACATTCTTTTCTTTGAGCTTAAATAATTGTTCGTAGGAAGGGAAAAATGATGGGAGCATTATCCTTCTGATATTCCTACTTTCTTCCCTTTATGTTTTTTTCCAAATAACATAATAAAATTTTTCAGTACTTCTGCTCCTTTAGAAGAACTTTGTCTGCAATCTAAAAAGTCTAAGCATACTTCTCGGTTGAAACCGAAATCGTCCACACTGTCATTGGTCCATCGCCACATTTTCAACTAAAAAGATACCTGGGTTCTTTTCGCAAATCGTGTCAGTTACCTCGTTCAAGTTCGTCAAGTTTATTGTGGTTCCATTTTTTTTTTCATCATGAAAAGGACAGCTGTCCATTTTCATCATATGTGACATAATTACGAGTCTTACTTATTCGAAGCTTTTAGATTAAAATTTAGAATTTGAGTCATTCTACCTTGAATGATATATACACTATAATCATTTTTATAATTTGTTCTATGAACAGTGTTCTTAAGTATTTTCAACTGGAATTTCACCTGGTCTTAATAATTTCACGAACTGACAAGCCCTAACTTGAAGGCATTATTCTTACCCTTCTATTATTGGGAATATAGTCGCATGTGGTCTTCCTACACAACGTTTAGGTACATATGACATTTTGCCAGTTATACACAATAAATCGTAACTTTTAGAACGGTTTAAAAGTTTTGATATTTCCTTAACAGCTCTACCAAACAATATGAAATTCGGAATTTTACTTTTTTTCCCCTTTCTATCAACAACAGCTCCGAATAGACGCCATTATTATACCTTATAAAACCATTACTATACCCTATTTGTATAAAATTGCTTTTTCCTATTAACGTTTGGAACAAGTTGTTTCCTTTTATTTTACGAGTTAAACATTGCCATTAAGTATATGAGGTAGAACTGTTGTTTTGTCAACATAATACATGTAAAATTTTTATTAAGTAATTTTCATTGAAATATATTCTATACTACAAAAAATATAGGTAAAATACAAGGTACTATAAACTTTTGGGACAATGTATATATATAATATGTGTATATATATAATGGATATATACTGGGTGATTAAACACTTATCGTTCAAATTTCATAGGAAGGTAGGAAATACTTCAGAAAACCGATTTGACATCCGCTAACATCATCTGCATGGACAAAATAGACAAATGAAGTGAACACAAGGAAGAAGTGCATGTAAACAAGGTAGCTAGGTAAAGTACAGGTTCACAGAAGACTCTCAAAATTTCGACTACTTACACGAACACAGCGCCTTTGTATTTACAATTGAACATTTATAGAAAAAGCCTGGAATATGACTGACAATGTCTGCGGTGGCCCCTTGTTTGTGCAACGTGGTCCATTTCACCGTCGGCCGGAATCTCGTACCCTTGGTCTTTCATGTATCCGTCTTCAATAGAAAGAAACCCATTAGTAATCAGGTGACCTGGGTGTCCAAGTGATAGGTCCACCCCTACCGATCCATCTTGGTTTGAATGTTCTGTTTAGGTAATCAAGCGCAACAGTTGTGCCATGGGTTGAAGCCCAGCCACCACATATTGATACCACATATCTTGGTGCATATTCGCAGGAATAGCATCCAGAAAAGTTGGAAATATTGTCCTGAGAAAGATTAAGTATTTCTGGTCTGTCAGTAAGTTACAAGTAAGATCCCAACAAAGAGTCACCAACGATTCGAACCCACCAGTTGACACATTCAAGTCAAGCCGATCGTGACTTCGCGTACCAGACTCGACTTACAGTAAAAGTGGTCGGTCGAGCTGTACATTGGTTAGGTACACATAGCTTCTTCTACATACGCAAGCGTACATTTGCGGTCATATTTTCTTATGTGAAATCGGTTTTCTGACGTATCCCTTACTTCCCCACGAAATTTGAATCACCTTGTATACGTGTTTGTGAAGAAAAACGATTTTAAGAAAGTTTTTGTGATAAACCAGTCCTTTAATATATGTCATTGGTTTGAAATCGTTCTGTATGGGAAAACATTCCAATCACTAAAATACTTCAGGTGTAAGGATGAAAATTAACTTTTCATAGTATTAATATATTGTTTTATAGAAGTGCACTAATTTCTTATTCTTTTTTTTTTCCTTATTTAACTTGTAAAAAGACCAGTTTAGGAATTATTAAAAAAACCTTGGAAATATTTTAACATTTGGTTGAACATTCCCACACTTTTTTTTCAGATATGCGCATATATATTCTTTCTTTCCCTCCCTATTTAATTATAATTGATTTTTAATTTTATTTCATAAAATAAATTCATTTTTTTGTGAATCCTTTTGCCATTCGCTTTTTATATTATGTTCACTCGCAAAAGCCGCAACATTCTTTCCACCTACACTTTTAAATTCCTTCTACCGAAATTAGATTTTCCTATTTTCGGCATTTCTAAGAAAATAAAGCGAGATGAAAAATAATAGTTAATAACATACAAGGGGAGGGTATTCGTTGCTGAGATAACACATTGAATATCATATTTCGTTTCGGAATTCGAAGTAAGAAGGAAATGAAGGTAGTTTTGTAGTTTACATAAGAGTCTTATTTCAGGACTACCCGAGCATTGCTCGCATTCGAGATTGGAAAACATGCTTTGACTTCTTCCAAGGGAAATATTTTTTGGACAAATATTGTTTCTTTTTGTCATACGTAAGCAAACGAAATTTTCTTGTGTTTTTAAGAAAAGCAGTGTATCTAAAATTTTTCTTATTTATTAAAATTATGCATTAAAATATATAGTATTTTATAACTATTTAAATCCAGAATTTATTTGAAAGCGATTTAGAATAAATTTAAAAAAAATTATAAATAAAGAAAATAAAATAAATATTATAATTTTTAAAAAATTGCTCAGAATTTTATTTGCATTTCACATAATGTAGAAAAATCATTTTTTTTTCGTTTAAAAATTATTAAAATCTCTAGAAAAATTTAAAATGCATTGTGATGATTGCTTCTTACTTAGACCTTCCAAAGAGCCACAAAAACAATTTTAGAATTACCTTTGTATATCTATGAGACAGCAACCCTAAAATTAGCGACTAAATAAATAAAAGCTTGCACTCATCTTAGCATTGTACTTTGGTCATACTCGTTAACTGTATATATAGGTGTGTGTGTGTGTGTGTGTGTTTAGCATGTTCACTGCTATGATTGACGTCTGTGACTCAAACCACTATTTAATAAGATGCTTACATATTTGCTCTTTTAAATGTAGTAGAGAAGATACTTAGTTGGACAGCAGGTATGAATTGCAGGCAATTCACGTGCTGAGCAACATGTTAAATCAAGGAGATATGAACTAAACATAGGCTTGTTCTACTCGCATCAAATTCTACATCGAACTAAAGACATGGTTGGCATGATTGGCACGACAGAAACGTGTTAGACATGCGAGTATAATAGTTAAAAAGCAGAGAAATACATGGATTGAATAAGATAGATGATTTTATGAATGGTATTGAAAACTTATTCTTAAATTTTAACCTTTCTTTCAATTCATTGATGTCTTCTATATACGTCTACCGTATTATAATGATAAACGAAAAACATAACACGCTATATTGTTGCTTTATATATTGGTGCATTTGCTGTTACTTTAATAAGCAGTCTCTGTACTGAAGTCATAGAAATGTCATTGAAAACACACTGACTGCTTTGTTCCCTGTCTGTTTTCCTATGAACACAATAATTTAAACGAGTAATGGTTTCGATCGACGTCATTTCATATTCCAGATATAGTTAGTCAAAAAAAGAAAAGCTATTATTTGGATGTATAAAAGAAATAATGTAGAAAGGCATAACTTTTAGTTCTAATCACGAATTTTTATATTGTTTTTGTGCTCTTTTAAGCGAATTCTTTTTTCAAAAAATATTTAAATTTAACTGGAAATGAAGTTATTTCAGCATAACTTCAACCTTCGAAATTTTATATTTCAAATATTTATTATATAGAATATTTATTATTTCAAAACGTGAATAATTAATGTATAATGATATATCTCATCTTCAAATTATCCGTAATTATTGTATATATGTATGATGGCATTGCTTGCACAGAACGAAATGGATTTATGTAAACCTCCGATACTGGTTTACATAAATCCATTTTAATCTTTTAAAAGTTAATTCAAACCACTTTACTTCCTCCCAGTTCAAGCTAATTAACTTTTCATGAATAGATTAACATTTTTAATATCATCCAATTCTGAACTTAGAAAAGGGCGATTAGGGCTAGACCTCGTAATTTAGAGCATAAATCAGATGGAAAAGATTAAATCTGGACCGAAATCACCTCTTCAAATTTCCACAACATAGTAAATGACCGAAATTTGATCTAATTAGATCGCCATTTGTATTTAAAGCCTCTCAATCTCTTATGGACATTGCGTAGAATACTTTGTTAAAAATATTAACATTGGTAACAAATTGAATAAGATTCACCTATTGTAGCGTTAACTTGATTCTGATATCAACTGGGGTGTCATTATGCAAACAATTTTTTCATATTTTAAGTAAGTGATTATATCAATAGATTTCTGCAGCTCTAATAGCTTAGATAACGCCTGTACATATGAAAATTTCAATAAAAATGGGAAATAGAAGCCGAAATAACTCTCACGACGAAGGCTTATTAGAGCATTTTGTTTTAATTCGTGGTGAAATTCCTTGCATTTTTAGCTACATAGGCATAGCCTATGCAGCTAATAAAGCAAGCAATTCCGAACTATTCCCCCTCCCTTCCTTGAAAAATATAAGTAATTTCGAAATTTTTACAAAGACTTTCAAATGTACATAAAATTAGGTGCATAAAATCTTGTCAGACAAATTTATTTCACAATGCGTTCAGCTTAGTCTCTCTCTCATAAAAAATGTTCCTAGGATACCGAGCTTTGCTCTGCAGTTGTTGTTGTTGTTTAAAATTGTAAATAAAATCTTATCCTATGGCTCGTTTTAAGTTATAAGTGAAACTTAATTGAATTGCAAAGCATGAGAAAAATGCATGAGAGTCTTTAAACCCTAACCGTTACTCCCTCTCTGATACACTTATGCAGGTCATATATAACCGTATGTCAATATTTAGTTACAATTTTTTTGAGAGGTAGGTATTGTTTTCAGGAAAGACACCTATATAGATAAACTGAAAAAGCTAAGCCTTTTCTAAGTATAAAATTTGATCCAAATATTTAGAGCCGTTTCCGAGATACGCGAAATAAATTTATATATAAGCAAGAATAACTCGTTTAAAGTTATAAGATAATGGCGAAGAAAATTATTTTACATTATATTTATAAAGATCGGTGTATGACATCTTTTTGTCATTTGCATCTAAGTTTCCTAATTCAATATAGTCTTTATTGTATTTTTGTTACAATTTAAATTGTATGGGCTCCCTTATAATTATGAGTTCTTTCTAGGCAATTCAACGATTAGCATGTTTAAGGAAGATTTGTTTCTTGCAAATGTCAGACGTGTTCGTAAGAGAGGTGCAAATATGATGTTTGCTGAATTTTTTGTTCGAATTGAAAAAATGCAATTTGCTATGAGTCCTGTAAGGAAACAATGAAATTATTTTTCTGTTAAGTTAATGATATCTGGTGAAAATTAGATGAATTAATTAGCTAGAGAAAATGATACAGATTTGGCAGTAGTAATGTCTAACAAAAAATATAGGTATTAATAACGAAAATATGCTAAATTTCTTATCTTCTTAAGGATTTATGATTGCTTAGTAATATAAATTTACATTACAACTAAGTATGAAGTTAATGATTTATATTTGGTTCTACGAAGACTTTTTAATACAAGATATTTATTTATTTCGATTTTAATTAACTGTTATTCAAATTCAATTTATAAAAGAAAACAAAATATCATTTAATTAATTATGCCTTGGCAATATAATCTTTTATCAGATTTTGTAAAGTTATGAGAATTTATGAAAAAATATTCTTGAAATATTTTAATGGCCCGTTAGAATTTCTTTTTTTAAAGTTTTGAGCAATAAATTTCCATTTTAACAAATTGGACATGTTTATCAAAATACAAATAAACAAATAATGGAAATTTTAAATCCTTAAAAAAATTTAAGCAAATATGATGCTAGCATAAATTACATTACCTGAAAATATTGATCTAACAAGAAATTATTAAAGTGATTATTTTTTTTAATTCTTGATTACATTGAACAAGAATTTGTTAATCAAAACAGAAATAGTAGCTATATAGAAATAGTCTATAAAAACGTTTTGAGCTTTATATGTCGTCTATTGAGATTTTGCCCAATCACCATTTAAATTTTTTTCTTTTTAATTTCGAATATCAAGAATGAAATATATTTGTTCTAAATGTACAAGCCCTTTTTAAAATAATAAAAGATAATAGGAGTTTTTTCAAGAGAAACCATTTTATTAACCATAATTTTATTTGGAAGTTTCAGCGCACTCTAAATTTTATCAAATCTTATATTTTATCTGTTCAGTTCTAATAAAATAGAATTATATTGATGCAACAATAAACTTTTGTTCTGAGGGAGAGAAAAATATTTATCAGCTGCAAAAGGGGCAGCAAAAGATAAACTAGTTGGTCAAGAAGTAAAATAAATAAATAATCTTGAAAATAAGCTGAACATTCCTTCTTTTACCTTTTCTGAAAGACCGCTTCGAGCAGTTGGTATCTAACTGGCAATGGACAAGGAAGAAAATGTCAACGTGTCAAACGGGTTTCTTCAAGATCAACTGAAAAGAATCCTT
>JAPMOR010073287.1:0-45626 GCA_026543865.1 Argiope aurantia
CACATCTATTTAGACATTTGAATAATATTTTGGGTACAAATCGAATCTGTACAACGTCCTACCATCCCCAATCCAATGGACTTGTAGAGCGTTTCCACAGGGATCTTAAGAGTTCTATTATAGCCCATTGTCAACCAAACTGGACTGAAACTATTCACATAGTTTTATTCGGAATTCGATCTGCAATTTAACCGGACATAAATGCCACATGTGCTGAATTAGTCCTTGGTACAACCCTCAGATTGCCTTCTGACATTTTAACCTCAAAAGTAGATCTATCAATACCAACAGATACTTATGTATCAAAATTCAAAGCACTAATGCAATCTATAAATCCTATCTCTACGTCTAGACACTCGGTTAAGCCTATTTATATTCATCCATCCTTAAATACTTGCTCTCATGTATTTTTGAGAGTGGACAGTGTTAAACCTCCTCTTTCACCTCCTTATACTGGTCCACACCCTGTAATCAGCAGGAAAGAAAACTTTTGTATTAAAAATTAATAATAAAAATGTCACAGTTTCCATAGACCGTGTCAAACCTGCATATGTATTGACATGATCTAATGACTCGTTACCTTCTATACCTGCATCTATTCATAAAACTCAAAGTGAACTTTCTTCTAAAAATGAACAATTATCGACAAAACCAACTACCACTCGTAGTGGACGTCATGTCCATTTTCCAGCGAGATTAATTGCTGAGATATAAATTGTCGTGTATATATATTGTAACTGTAATTTTATGTATTTCATATATTATTGCATCTATTTACATCAATTTCTATTTTTACCATTTGAAACCATTATCCTATATTATACTTATTGTATTACGTAATGTTTTATTCTTATGCGCGTATATTTTTCTTGTATCCTCACATTATCATTCTTGTTCACTAGGGGATACTCGTGTAGTGATCGTAGCGCCATCTTGCATTCATGTTATTCTAAAGCGCTACCTATCTACTTTCCCTAATACAATCTATGTTAATACTTCGCCCGGGGAATCCCCGTTCTGTGTATACGCGCGCTAAGCGGTGATGTTACGATAGTTGTTAGAGAAATAAAGAGTTTATTTTGCTAATAGCGATGAAGTGCTTTAAACAACACTCTACATACCACCACAATTCCAAAAATGTGTTTTCTGGATATCAGAAAGTGTAAATCTTGGAAATTCACCAAAATCCCAAAGTTGAAATTTTTTCAATGATTACAATATTTTCTCTTTGTATACAAGAAATTAAAAAAAAAAATGAATTCTTAACTATTCAATTTTGACTCTGCTGATTTCCTAAATTTGCAATGAAAAATTTCGGGTAGTTATATGTTTCTGAACAGCATAAGAACAAATATTTAATGTTTATTTTTAAAAATGGAAATGAAATCTCAAAAGATACAAACAAGTTTTCTTTATTTAAAAACCAAATTGTGAAGACAATGTTACAAAATATCGTTAAAAAAAAGAGAATACAGCAGATTGCTTATGGGCGAGGAACAAATGGGCATTTAAATATTGTTTTTTTGTAGAAGTGAGCGTTACATCAATTGCAAGTGTAATCCATTTTACATTGGATACTTACAAGACAAGGAGAGAAATGTTCAATGGCTACCCTTTTTCTAAGCCAGTACGAATAGCTTGCCAACCTTCTATGGTTGCCGAGCTTCTAGTGACGTCATATGAGTATCCAATCAGCGTTAGAATGCCCTAATTCCGAACTTCTGATACAAGAACTTCGTTCACCAATAGTAGTTAAACATCTGCTGATGATTATTAACTACTCAGCGGTCAAATCGGTGTTTTCCAGGCCAAACCGGTCAATTTTGTCAAATTTCCCATGGTTTGCGCCATTTGGCTAGCTTTGATATAGAATCATTTGGCACCTTGTGAGGTTGACAATTTTTCGGTGGCACTTTTGCTACTGTTATGTTGTTGCTACCATTCGTGCCACATTCGGCCATGTCGCTAAAATTTGTAGAGAAATTATTTTTTTTTTGGCGAAAATGACAGCATATCAAAGCTGTTCCTGCCATTTTTTGATGATTCGACAACGGATGATCACATTCTGAGCAACTGTTTTTCGGACCCAGTTGCTGAATCTACTTCTGATGAATTCGATATGGAGAAATAAGTAATGTTTAGACAAATAAAGAATCTAATATCATTGATTGAACCTGCATTTTAACTGAAAGTGGTTGTTTTTGTTCATTACAAGAACAATATTAAAATAGTATTATGAAGAAAATAAAAACTGTGTTTGGATTTTATCTAAGGTAAACTATTAAACGTTTTTTGCTATGAAGAGAAATCCAGAATTTTATGATCAATACGTTATCGATTATAGTATGATTTTGATCACCAAGGTAGAGGTTGATATTTTTGAGCTATATAAGTAATTGATCATAAATTTCAGAGTTATATATCATCTTTAAAAATTGATATACATTGAACGTATGTGTTATAAAGTTGTTATATGAAAACAAACCATCAGTTGCTATGTATAAACAAAACATGAAGTCATATTTATTTATTTAAAACTTTTTAATATATTATTTTGTAGTACTGTAAACTTCAGCTAAAAAATTTATCAAATACTTATATTGTTTTTCGGTACATTTTTAAGTTTATCAATAGCAAATTTTGTGGATTTCCATTGTTTTGGAGATGATAAATGAATTTGTCTGGTGATGGATATACATGATTGATTTTCGCACTATAAAAACTTTTCTGTATGGTCTGCCTCCATGGCTACCTGTAATTATAATTTTTCTGACATTAATGAATAACTTCTTTGAATTAAATATCATGTTCATAGTGCATTTCATTAGTGTTTTTAAAAATTATATTAATCATTTTATGGAAAACCAATTTCAGTAACAGCTGTATTATTTATTTTTCATTTTCAACTTTGATGCTACATGGATATTTTAGCAAAGCTTTTTTCTGTGATGTATTACTAAGTTTATATACTGTATTAAATATATTATATTTATTATGCTCTTTATTATGGGAATTAATTAGACTTTTTAATTGTTGCTTCAGAGGAAAAAATATGCTTCTTATATTTATAAAAATTTGAATACGCAAAAAAAAGGAGAAAGTCTAACGTCTAATAAAGCAGCTATGCTTGAATACAGATCACATAATTAAAAGCTTCTATAGTGGGATGATGGCACCAATTGAAAGAAAGAAATTAAAATTTAATGAATCAAATAGAAAAATACATATCTGAAATTCAATCACTGGACCATTGATTGCGAAATGTGAATTTCATTCAGATTAATGTTTAAATCGCAACCATTTTCATTATCAGTCTTTTATTATTCTAAAACCAAACTCAACATTTTCTTTTTTTAAAAAATTTAGTTAAAATAATTCATTTTTTTTTACAAAATCAGCAAATACATTATTATTCGTTTAATCTGTGTAAACTAAAAAGATTAATATTTAAATTAAATTTTGTATGAAAAATATGTAGTTGCATTCATTTTTTGTGGTTAATTTTGTAAAAATTTTCATAAAATAAGTGTATAGTTGCTTATTTTTCCTCCTCTAGTTTTTCTGCTCAATGTATATAAGAATATCATATTACACACCAATACGGACATTTTACTTAATAAAATGAAAAATAAACTCATTACAAATAAATATAAAAGTACATCAATATTACTATTGTTACTTACATCATTATTTATTACCATTTTAAAACAGTTATTTTTTACAGTACTTTCATTTTCAGTCTAAGCAGCCTATATTGATATTTTAAACAATTTACCAATGTTGCATTGTTATTTATTATATATGAGCCATTTACAGAATATTTTGATATGTATTAGTGTAGTAAATATTTAGTAAAAATTAAATTTTGTGATAATTTTGTTAATATGCTTAATTGTAAATTTTTTAATCAATATACTCGGGCAAATTTATTTTTATAAAACTGAATTACAAACTTGTTTGTATTTGGATTTAAAAACATCAGATACAAATGGTTCTCAATGATCTAAATTTTCATAGATATTTTTTGGAATCAGGCCATGATCGTTTGTTATTTTTCAGAACATAATAATTGGGATCAGAATTTGATTCATAATTTTAAATGTAAAAGATACATTTCAATGTTTGTCATAAAGATATTTTATCATTATGAAATTTAACAAGTACATGTTTTTTATATTTTTTTAAGAGGGTGTGATAAATTTCCATAGAGTTTAGATACAACAATAGAAATGCATGAGCAAAAGGTTTTAACAACAGAAAAAATTCTCTATAACAGTAACTTAAATTAAAAATCAGAAAATAATTTCACAAACACATTCATGAATAACAGAATTTGAAATATAATTGTTTTATTTGTGCAAAGTCGCATGAAAAAAAAAAATGTTTTTAATTGAAAGAAATAAATGAAAATGATTTTAGAAAACTGACAGGAGAAAAAATTTTGAGATAGTTTTGGTCAAAATAATTTGTCATAAAAGTTGGTGTAATTTACAAACATAATTTCTCTTCCTCCAATATTTTAAATGCAGATTTCTAATGCCTTGTTAAGTACACTAAACATTTTAAACTAAAATATTTTCTAAATAGACAATATTGAAGGTAAATATCATTTAATGGGAATACATATTGGAAAGTTCTCCTTACTTGTTAAAAATATATTTTATTGATTTACTGTATTTTCAGATTTTAAATTTTGGACTTGCTAAATATGGAAAAGATGACTTGTTATGTTTCCACTCAGTGATACAACATACTTGAAATAATACTCAATTAGAGGCATTATAATCAGAAAGGTTAGTAGCCCTAAAATTATCTTATCTGTTTTTATTTACTTTTTCATACATGAAATATACAAAGAACAATTGTCCAAAAAATGAATTGCAAGATTTTGATGAACACCATGTGTTAAACCTCCCTGACTCTTTGAAATATATTTTTTGAATTCTGTGTCTGTGAACACCATAGCTCATAAGATAAGATAGATGGATGGATTTATATGTTTTTTTCCTAAAACTGTAGCCTATAACAAAATCTTGGATGAAATTTGTCAGCATATGTTTTTATCATTAAAATTGTTGATTAATATATAAGAATTTAATCCAAATTCAGAAATATCTTGGTCATCGGTTGAGATGTATTTGAATGTGCTTTCAAAAATGCAAGGACTTGGGTATGCAAAATGTGTTATATAGTATTTATACCATAATTGTATATTGTTTTTAATTTTATACATAATTGTATTAAAAGAAAATATCCAATATATATATATATATATATATATATATTATGTAGCACAAAACTAAACATTCTGTTTCAGAATATGAAAAAATTTGGGGAGAAATACTCATTTTGGTTTTAATCCATTAATGTTCTGCATCATCATTTGAGAACCATCGAATTTCACATCCATGGCTAAATCAATCAAATTTGACAATCAACAAATTTTAATTGTCATATGTTATTGACAGATCCTGAAGTTAAAGTACCATCATTATGAATCATCATCATTATTATTGTGCTTTAATTTATTTTTGTAAATAATCTTTTATTTTTCGATATTTTTTTAAAAAAATTCTTTTAATTTATATTAATAAAAAATTATTTTGAAATGATTTTCTACTGATTTAAAAAAAAATCCTTCTTTAAAAAATTATAAATGAAATTATTTCACAGTTATTTTAATCTTGTTAACTTAAAAGAATTTTATTCATATTTATGCTGTTAATTAATTTGGATATTGACAGATTAAATTTGACTGCAAAATGTAAAGATTATAGATTTAAAATATTTCTAGCCCAATCTTTCATATTTAAAGTTTTACAAGGTATTTTCAAAAATGCAGTAGAATTGGTTTTGATTTTGAATGAGTCCCTTCTCATTTCTTAACAACACAGCAAATCAAAAGTTTCAATCTTGTTGTAAGCATGATATGTAAATGGGAAAACAGTTTTCAAATTCAGTATGAAAATATTTAATTAAATATAAAAATATAATATATATTTAACAGTATTTTTAAATAGAAATGAAAGAAAATAAAAAATGTATTTTGTTATACTATATTATTATAAATAAAAAAACAAACAAGATTATATAAACAAAATAAATACAATTTCTTACAATTTCAATTTTGCTCCCAAAATTTAAATTCACTGTAATGCTGCAATTTTTTTGAATAACAGTTTTTTTTAAAAGATTAAAAGTGACATTCTGTTTCTTTGTGGAATTGGCAGTTTTATTCAAGAACTGTGTTTAAATATGGGTTGTGAATTTAGAAAGCTGTAAATGCATTAATAAACTATACCAATTATTATTGTACAACTTGAAAAATTTAAATTATTGTATAACTTACAGCTCATGTATGATCTGCCTCCCTTCCAACACTTTTTGCTGCTTACAAAATTATTTCCGCAAGACCATGCCAGCGATACATTTTTCAGATCTCATTTCAATATTTTTATAAAAATCATTGAAATTCTGTACAAATTAGAATGCTAGAATTTTTTGAAAGTTATTTCTTCTTTCCTCTATGGTATTTCCTTAATGGTTACTGCTATGGATCAATGTATTCATTTCAAAAGTCTCTAGTTTTACTCCTGATGGTTATTTAATTTTAAAAATAACAAAAGAAAAGGTAAACCATAGAATTTTTTTCTTTTTAAGCTGGACTAGATAGATCTTACCCCCCCCCCTTCAAAAAGTTTTATTTGCATCAAATTACTTTTTTCCTTCCCTCACATGCAAAGTAGAATAGAAAAGAGATATTTATATTTTTCAAGACATATATTTCTGTGGGAGCTATTGCACATGATTTTGAAACTGTTTTCAAATGATGTCTATGAAACTAATTTTCCTGCAGCCCAATTTCTTAGCTTTCTGCTTTGACTTAATGTTAACATATTCATAATATGTAGAGAATAATACAACTAAGCAGGGGAAAAAAACAAGCATAAAATACCTGTTGAATGACTAATTTTTTTTTTTCCTTATAGATTACTGTATTGTCTCAGTATGAAATTACTTCCCTTCATGGTTTGAGACTTGGAGCTTTGTAAGATGACATGAACTTTAATCTTTATTTGGACTGTGAAGAGAGAGAATTAGGAGATGAAGAAACCATGCTTGGCCTCTGAGGTAGATTGCAGCAATAGTTGGGGTGGATTTTAGAATCAGAATGAACCTTTCTAAGAAATATACACATATTACATTATCTTTAAGTGCTATGACAGTGATGGGCTTCTACTCAGAATTGGTGTTCATATTATAATTTGACTGTAGTTAGCAGTTTTCAGTTATTGACTGAAAAGCCAGATTGCAACACCAAGAAAAATAAAGAGATGAAAGTGATTTTGGAGAATGTTTGACCAAAGGCAAAAAATCTGGCTTGTTCAATGTTTATTATAGGGCTTTAATGCAAGAGGTCATTAAGTGTATGAGTTATGCAAATTCCATTTTAATGGTAGTGAGAATATTTTCATAGGCAATTAATTGCTGGAGGAATTTTTTCAGAGTTCTTTACGTCCTTTCTGTAGTTACAATTTTTTAAATCATGGTAAAGGTGTTCTTGATGTATTAAGAGGCATTAGTTTTGTGGTTCCGAAAGGTGTACAAATGGCTGTTTTTTCTATATCATATGGTTCAACTGGAATCTGATGGTAGGCTCTTTCTAAATCAAGAGTGGAAAAAAAAATTACATCCATATAAATTTTGATTAAAATCACGTAGGTGCGGAATGGGGTATCTGTCAGGCTGGGTAACAGAGTTCAGAGCTCTATAGTCCCAGCAAGGTCTCCAACCACCTGTTTTCTTTAGTACAAGATGTAACAGACTTGCCCAAGGACTACTTAAAGGTCTGCAAATTCCCTGCTCCAACATATATGAGAATTTCTCTTTTGCTATCCTGAACTTGTCAGGTGCGAGGCGACGAATTTTTGATATGACAGGAGGGAATTTCGTTATGATGTGATGAGTAACAATATGCTTAGGGTCCTTAATCAAACAATTTGGCCTTGTGATTTTCTTGAATTCATTAAGAAGATTAGATATTAATGAATCATATGTTGCTGAAGCTATCGTAGTGAGAGAAAAATTTAGAAATGTAGCTGTTTTACCAAATGAAGACAATAATGTTAGTGGATCAATAAGGCATTTCCTTTTCAAATCGACTAATAAACCAAAATTTTTGAGAAAGTATGCACCAATAATAGCTTTTGAGACATTTGCTATTGTGAATGACCAAGTAAATTGGCGACGCAGTCCAAGATCTAATTTTAGCGCTTTGGGGCCAAAAATTTGAATTTTTGAGCCATTGGCGGCAAATAAAATAAAATCTGATGCTTTACGATCTCTTTGTTTATCTACTGGAATTAGAGATATATGAGCCTCCGTGTCTATTAAAAATTGCTTGCCGGTTGATTTATCATATAAATATAAGCGGCAACTTTTCTCGCCAATATCACTAGCCGCAGCAAGCGATTGGCTTTCCGGATCTTCCGTTTTAAATTGATATGGTTTCAGGTATTTTTTAGCATTCTTTCCAAATGTATGGTGGTACCAACAAAATTCATATCGATTTGATCTGGATTTCGATCTAGACGTCTTCCATATTCTCTAGATTTCCTGCGTGATCTAGTATTTCAAGAGAATTCATCAAATGTTTTCGTTAATGCAGCTATATTTGCTTGTAATTCTTCTAATTTATGCCGGTCGGCTGAAGAAGTTGATTTTGGCAATGAGCCAACTTTCGTTACTTGGGATATTTCAGAAGTGTTGTATACCGCGATAATTTTATCGGCCATCTTTGCAATATTATCAATAGCATCTTTGCTTTTTGATAAAATAGCTTTGGCTTGCTGTGGAAGCCTTTGTAGCCACAAAGATTTAATAACTTCATCCGAAATAGAATTTCCGGTAAAATCCTAGAATAGCCCACCTCTTGGCGACTGTTTTGAAATCTCGCCAATTTGCCTAGTTGCCAAGAGTAGACCGTCTTACCGGTTATCACAGCAACCCCAGAATCAATCTGCGCGCTTGCACGTTTTTCACTACAAATCAGGTTATATTTAAAAATGGCGCGTTAGCACGCTTTTTACAACAAATCAGGTGATATTAAAAAAAATATTTATAAAAAAATTAACACTTACCATAAATGCGTTCTCTAATCCTGTGCCGGTGGAGGGTACGTCAGAATGATTTCTTGAATGAAGTCCATGTAGGCATCATCGGCCATCGAATGGTTTCGAGACCTCCGCCACATGTATTCTGCCAAATAGCTGTCAAATTGACCCTCCACGTGGCTAGTGTGATTCCTCAAAAAACGCTTTATGGCCGCCCAGGTGCCCTCAATGGAGTTGGTGTGTGCACCGGTATCAGGGTCCTTGAAAGTCAGACTGTGGTTGACCTTCAAATGAACATACCCCTCATCCGAGAGGCAGTCATAGGCCTTCCAACAGTCCGACATAACAGTGGACCCTAGCAATATCCATTCATTAATGACTTTCAGCAATTCCTCTTTCGTCCGTCGCTCAACCACTCGAAAAAAACATTTATTCGTTCCTCTTTCAATCCCTCCAAACACCCATTGACCTTCCACTGGCTTACCTCTTCCATACTTCATTTTCCCGAACTTGCTCTCATCAATTCCAACGACAATATTCACTCCGCCTATCTTAACACTTTCTCTCACAACTGCATTCATACAAACCTCTCGACAAAACATATACCAATCAACCACAGTGTTTTTAATAACTTTCACTTCATTCACAACAAATTCATTCATGCATCTCCCAAACCAATACCTTGTTACACGCATAACATCATAAATACTTAATTTGATCTGTGAAAACCACGTACCCCTCCTTACACTCTGACAAATATCATGTGAATTCACATTCAAACCCCGCTTTCGACATCGCCATTCAAAACCATCCACCGTCTCCTTTCGCTCAACCTAAGTCATTTATTTTCTCTCCACATTTAGGGCATTCATACGTTTTCGAAATTAAATTAACATTCATACACCATTGAATAATCGCTCTCTTACCTCTTGCATTCAATAAAGTTAAAAATTCACTTGTCCATTCGCTTGCCATTTTCAACCGGTACAGCACAACAACTTTTCCAAAAAGATTAGAAACAAATTTTATAAACAATCACCCTTTTTAAAACTTTTCCATCGAAATCCAACTATCGCGTATGAATACATATTAACCAATGAGATTCAAAAAAAGCGCTAAAGGCCGTTAATCCTATAAGATTCCAGACTAGCCGTCTAGGTTTTCACATTGGCGACGTTATCTCCACTCGTTTGGCGATAATTGAAAAAGGCGCCAAGAGGTGGGCTGTGCTAGGATCCACCCGAATTTCCGGCCAAGCTTTTCATTTGCCTTAAGAGATCGGAAGACCGTTTGTCTCCAAGTTCCATATCAGTCAAGAGTTTCTTTAACCTCGATTCCTCAGTATCAGTTAATCTGTTTAATAAAGCTGTTTTTAAAGTTTCATATTTATTATCTGTCGAAAGATCGGACTAAGTGTCAACCACAAAATCCAAAACAATTTCGTCTAAGGCCGCGACGAAACTATTGTATTTAGTTGAATCTTGAGAAATACCACTGTTTGCAAACTGTGCTTCAAGCTGTAAAAACCACAGTTTTGGCTTGTTTCGTCAAAAATTTCGCGGCTTAATTGCAACTCGACTGACTTTATCATTTGGAATATCGAGATTTAAGGCAGGCGATTTTTCTTCCGTTATATACATTTGAAATTACTTTAACGAACGTATCTTAATTTCTGATCACTTTTACAGAATTCTTGACATCGATATTGCTAACGTTTGAGGTTTCAAGATTGCGGTTCAAAGTTCGAGGTCACCAGATATGGCATGACTAAAACGAAACTGAAGAAGTCGTGCTGTCATGCATTTGGTGTGATCTTGTTAAAGAAATTCAATCCAAAGTAAGACGGCATCAACATTTAATATTTAAATTTAATTTACATTTTAATACGTTTAAATATAACGATCGTAGATTAACAGAGGTAGCGCTAATGCGTATTTCAAACCTTTTGAATACAAGCTAATAAACAAGGTAGAGTTGAGTTGTTACGCAACTTCCAAGTCGCCAATAAAGATGGCGGACAAAATAAACAAATACTTCCGCGGAACAGTTATTGGTACCGTTTCCCGCCATATAATTAGGACTTTTTACTGATAAGTATTGTTTTTTTTCCATACTGCCCGGTGCCTTCGGCATCTGTAGAAGGCACCGGGCAGAATTTTTTAACTTACAAAAACAACAACATCCTACTGCTTTGCTAGCAGCGGGAGCGGGAACCTAGTAGCTTCGCTAGCACATTGAACATAAGAACTGTGTGGATAACAGGAACTATACATAATCAATTGAAAAGAAAGAATGAAGGACGTTATACGAACGGATTTCAGAGGGAATTTTAAAGAATTAATGCACTTACTTGATTTAATCAGTTGTCTCGACAGGATACGATCGGGATATTTCTCTGAAGAATCGGCGTATTTTTTCAGTTATAACGACGTTGTTCTGTCTGCGCCAAATATACTCTGTCATGTAGCCGTCGAATTCTCCGGCTACCTGGTTTGTCCCGTGTAAAGATCTTTTGATGGGCTCCCCAGGTTCCCTCGATAGAATTGGTGTGAGCTCCTGTTTCCGGGTCTTTAAATGTCAGACTATGTTTCACCTTCAAATGCTGAAAACTTTCGTTTTGTAGACACTTAAACAATGACCAACAGTCTGAAATGATGGTACTTCCCGGAAGAATACGTCTTTTTTTTAATTTTCAATGCACTTCCCGGAAGAATACGCAATTTTTAATTTTTTACTGCAGTTCTTTCAGGCACTACTTAAAAAAAAAAACAGTCATTTGTATATCTAACTATCCCTCCAAACACCCATTTCCCTTCCACTCGTTTTCCTCTATTGTACTTTCTCTTTCCAAATTTGCTTTCATCAATTTCCACAATCTTTCAAACCCCACCTATTTTTCCATCAAAAGCCAAACAAACATCCTCACATACTCATCGACAAAAATTCATCCAATCAGTCACCGTTCTTGCTGAAACATTCAAATCATTCACAATGCTTTCATGCCTCATTTAGTTTAACCACATATACGTCAAGCACAAAATTATTCCTAAATCTAAATGACTTTTATCGAACCAGGAACCCTTTCGTACAGAAAGTTCAATGTGGTGTGGATTCAATCCTTTCTTTCTACAACGCCAGATCTTTTCATCGATTCTGTCTTCTAAATCAATCAATTTCATATTTTTACCACACACCGGACATACACACTTAGATGCAATCACACCATTCTCCATACAAAATTTTAAACACGCATCCTGTCCTAACTTCGTCAACTCGTAATATATATAGTTTTTTAAATGCCAAACAATTAAATGTGTTTTACTCATAGTTTTTTGAAATGCCAAACAATCCGTTGCGATTCGAAATTTATAACCAGCTAAATAGTTTCGGAATTTCTTTAAAGCTTCAATAATTGCTAAAACTTCAAGTTCGTAACTTGAATATTTCTCTTCTTGGGGGGGGGGGGGTTACTCATGTAATGAATTGGGTGAAACTTATTATCATTAGACTGTTGAAAGAGAATAGCGCCATAACCAAATTTGCTAGCATCAGTATGCAATTTAAGTTTCGCACCCTGCTTGAAAATGTGTTATACAGGTTTTTCAGAAAGCTTTTGTTTTAGAGTTTGGAATGCTGAAATTTGTTCGGGTCCAACACTGTGTTGTCACGAAGTAAGTCACTCAATGGCTTAGCTATTAATGCATAATTTTGAATAAATTTTCGGAAATAACCAGTGAGGCCAAGAAAGCTTTGAACCTGTTTAACGCTTTTAGGTTCTGGAAAATTCTGGACGGCAGCAGTTTTATCCAAAGAAGGACTAATTTTACCGTTTTCAATAATGTAACCCAGAAATTCGATTTTAGACTTCAGAAATTGGCATTTCTTCAAGTTAAGTTTTAATCCGTATTCGGATGCAGTTTGTAATACCCTAGACAAACGCTTTATACCATCAACCTCATCAATACTGGGTATAATGATGACATCCATGTAGATAACGACAACGCCTTCTTTAAGAAGATCACGATACACATGGTTAATGAATCTTTGGGAAATACTCGGGCTATTGCAAAGACCAAATGGGACTTTGTTAAATTCGTATTGTCCATCATGCGTGACAAATGATGTGAACTTTTTACTATCTTCTTCCATCTCCACGTGGAAGAATACATTTTTCAAATCAATTGTTGAAAAAAATTTTCCTGAGTGCAATTGGTCTAGAATTTCTTCTTTTAGGGGTAACGGATATCTATCTTTAACCGTTTTAGCATTTAATTTAAGGTAATCTATGCATAATCGTAAGTTACCGTCTTTTTTCTTACATAAGACTAATGGAGAATAATAATCGGAACAACTATCTCTAATTAGCCCTGATTTAACCAATCAGTTATTTGCTCATTTACTTTCTGTTTTTCAGGAAAAGAGAGTCGCCTGGGTTTTTGACTAATAGGAATTTGATCTTGTAATACAATACTCATTTTCAACTTAGTTTCCTTAGTTTTATTAGGTTTATAATTATTAATCAATGATGACAATTCATTTCGAATATTTGGATCATTAACAAACGATAAATCAAAAGAACATTCATCAATCACATTTGCAACATGAAACAAAAAATACTCATCATCATTGCTGCAGAAACGAATTCCGTCTTTACCAAATGTAAATTGAGTTTGTTGCAAAACGTCAGTTCCAATAATCATATCAAGTGGAAATGTGTCATCACTAAGAACATGAATTTTTGCAGGTAATGTTTGATTTTGAATAGTAATAGAATCCTGAAAGAAACCAATACTTTGAACTGTATTTGGGCCAACTCCAGAAAAAGTTACATGAGAAGGATGTAATGGTGGGGAACCAATTTTTAGATATGTATTTTCATTAATAATAGTGGCTTGCGACCCAGTGTCACAAAGTGCAGTTAATTGAATTCCTTTAAGTATAATTTCAACATGCATGGGGTTTTGGGAAAAGGTTTGAATAGAAATAGAAAAAGGTTGAGCAGAAATATGGTGTACAGTTCTGGTAGGTGTAGCAAGTTTAGCGTCAGATTTGGATTCAGCGTTTCGCGAATTTTGAGGGCAATTAGCATGAACATGGCCAAACTGTCTTATTCGTGCAGTGGGTACTCCTATGTCCTTTTAAACCACAGGAGTAACATACTAGTTGTGGGTTTGGAGTACGCTTACGGTCAAATTTTGTATTATGAGTGGGATCAAATTTTTTGTCATTACTTTGCCGAAAAGTTCCTGAAGCATTAAATAGCTTTTCATAAATTTTCAATTTTTCCTTAAATTCAGGAATTGATTTACAGCCGTACAAAATAATTTTATTGTTTGATGAATCGGGAATTCCGTTTATGACATACTCGATCAAAGAGGAATCATCCCTTGTGGCCAAGAAATATTCTTGTAATGTTTCAAATGGTTTCATTCGTCGAGATTCCATCAATTTATGTAATTGGAGGCCATTTACCCTATCTGAAAACTCTGATAATAAATGTTGCTTCATTTGTTCCCAATTTGTAATTCCGCGAATAAGTCTCATTAAAGTTAACGCGGGACCTATCAAACATTTCTTAACGGTAATAATTTGGGGAATTTGATTCCTTATTTCATATAAATTAAATATATCTTCAACATCAGAAAGGAAAGTTTCAACGCTGTGATTATCTCGTGACGAAAAGGGTTTTACTAAATCAACAATATCTTTGAGACTAAATGCCTGGAAAGAATTACAACCAGAGCGTTGCGTATCAAATGAAGGCAATGAATTTTGGGCTGACTCATCAAGATTAATGTGCGGTATCTGGCGTTCATTTTTCAAATCGGGAGGATTTAATTTATTGCTTGCGGTTAGCTGCGAGTCTTCGATTTCCGTTTTTGATTCTTCAAGGTCATCCGTTTCACTCAAATCAGATAGCTTCGTTTGCAACAACGAAAGATCGCTTAGATTCGTTAGAATAATACCACTACACTTTTCTAAATCGGTATGAAATTCTAAATGCAAAAGATTACAGATAGAAATTAAATCTTTAAGCGAAAATTATTTCAGAACTTTCTGTTTTGCCTCTTCCAATTGAAAGTTATAGGTGGGAATCCAGAAAATTTGCGTAATCTAGAACGGTTGTGCCTGTCGCCGTCTGAGCCAAATATTAACTCATGCAAAAGTTGGATGTGATTTTTACTACCAGTTTTTAGAGATTTAGAAATTTGCGGGCAATCATTTAGAGTAATCATTATTCTCTACTTCAACCAACTATCACACAAAGATTCAAAAAGTAATATCAATGTCTATAATACGTAGGCACTCAAAATTAAGATATTAAATCAAGCTTTAAAATATGCATTCAAATATAGAAAATAAAATTCCACATCAAAATTTCAAATAGCAACAATATAATAAAATATTATTTCTCAAAATATGTCATCTTTATAACAATTTTTGTTCAAGAAAACAAAGTTACGAATTCAAATATCAATAGCATCAAATGATTAATTCTTCAAAATATGAATCAAAACTCAGATGGTAGCTAGTTCATAGTGGCGCAAAAAATCGCCGCTGTACAATTTTAGCTCCTGTTGCCATTGCCACATTCTTATACCATAAGAAACGTATATAATCACGATCTTTACCCCTTATAGATATATGTAGGAATGCCTTTTTTATGCCTGGTGTAACACCAACGTAGTTCCTACGAAACCGATTGAGAATAGTTGGGATCACTTCTATTAAATTGGGTCTAGTGGATAAACAATCGTTTAACGAAGGACAGCCCAATGTGTGTGAACTGGTATTAAATACTAGTCTTATACTCGTAGTTTTACTTTCCTTTATTACTGGCCTATGTGGTAAACAGTGTACTCGATCAACTCCTCCCTTTTCTATAATACCCAGTTATTAAAAACTTCCCCGCAAACTTTTAATTTACGAGATGCTATTAACTTCTTTTTCGTAGTCGAAAGACATTTTTCTGCTGTCTGTTTTTGAGTAAGGCGAAAGTATCGGCTACCCATGCTAGTACAACTTCATATCTGCATTTACACAAAGAGTTTCATTAAATTATTTTGTAGTATGCTCTTCTAGTTCTTTTGCAGTCCAGCGGCGCGCAGAACCCGCAATTCTTAGTACATTTAAAGACAAAGGACACTGATGCATTGATTTTGTGTTAATATCGAAGAATGATCAGAGAATGGTTACTTTCAACGCTGATCTCTCTCTCCAAAAGTTTCCCCAAAACTGTCCATTCTAAGTGAGAATGCACTGCGGTCAGGTTAAACTTTAAAACGGATATAATTTTACCAGTAAACAATTTACCGGCAACATCGGCACCAATTAAAAATTTAATTTTTTTTATTAATTTTTAGAGTGCCGTTTTCTAAATTCGTTAGTCAAAGACCGCGCATTTTAAACTCTTTTAACCAAGGATCCGATGGGATTTGTTTAATCTCAGCACAAATGCGGTTTTGATCAAGTACTTCAAGTTTACACTTATAACTATTATCAATATTACACAATTCAATAACATAATTCTTATAAGACACTTCGTCAGTTTCAACTCCACGAAACAATAATTGTTTGAAATTTATTTCACCCATAGGTTATGCTTCATATTTTGAGCAATATCAGAACTTATATAAGATCTCATACTGCACGTATCATAAATTGCTTTTATAAACATTTCTTTCTTATCATGACATAAATTTATAATCATAGCTTGGAGATATACATCAGAGAGCCGCACATGAGTGTTTAACATACTAATTTTGGCTTCTTCATTCTCTCCATTTGAGAATTTATCTACTTTACTAAACGATAAATCCGGACTAATATAATGATATGTCGTTTTTTACAAATATGGCATTTGTGCCCTGATTGACACTGGTGTGCCCTATGAAATCGTTTAAGACACTCAAAACAGATCTTTTTCTTCTTAAGAATATCTAACCTCATTTTAGACACATCATTGCAACTCTCAAATGCATGAAACTTATCACAAAAAATACAAGTATTTACTATCAATTTCATTTTTAATAAACGCCATTAATAAATCTAAATCACTTTTACCCTGCGTGTCCGCAACTAAATGCCGCTGCCTTTCCCACATCTTAACAATATCTACAGGTAACGCTGATTCAACTGAGCTGTAGCAGGTCTCTTACATAAACCTGAATCAACACGCTTTCCCTACCGAACCTCTCTTTGAGATACTTCTTTTCCATAATTTTCAGCCGTAGGAAGAAAACTTTCAACAGTCTGTCTAGGAGCTGAACCAGCCACTGTATACTTTGAATGAGGTACGGATACTTGTCAATATCATCCATACTATCGAATCCTTTTACTTTGTTTCTATCTAACACATTTATAACTTTTACTTTAAAGGTAATGTACTTGTCTTCATATGTTTCACACGTATTGAATTCTTTCTTTTATTCTTGAGTACAGTTTTGTTTGTGAAGAAGCTCCAGCAACTCAGTATCGCACTCCAACTGCTTAAATCTTTCGCTCAACTGTTCGTAACTTACTGCAATGCTCATCTTTTCTAATTGGGTAGTCGCAAGAAGTGGTTCAAGTGTATTCACGCTTCTCTTAAAAACACTTCTTAACGTAGAGCGTTTTTGCCATAGCGGATCCACTCTATTAAGTCCACTTATTTTGAACAGTCTTAGAAATCAACGATTCCTATAATCCTGGTGGACTCGCCATTTAAATATGGTGAATACTTAAATCTCCTTAACCACCTTAGAAATTCCAGCATGCAGAAATAAATGGGCTGTTCAAGTTGCTTAAAAGCAATTAAAACTTCAACAGGATATTAAAAACAAAACACTTTTCACTCGCTCACCCAATCTTACTAATTAAAAAAATACAGCTTACTTGTTTTTAGTTCTTCCGTCTTCGCTAAGTGCATGTACGCCAAGAGGATGGCAAATCCATTTCCGAAGGGAGAGAAAGAGCTCTAGTTAGATGCAAGCACGGATGCGTCAGACTTTGCAATTGGATCAGTGTTACAGCAGTATGAAAATGAGAGTTGGAGGCCAATAGGATTCTATTCTAACAAGCTAAATGATGCACAGAAGGCGTATAGCACCTATGATAGAGAATTATTAGGAATATGCCTTTCTGTAAAGCATTTCAAACATATGTTAGAAGGCAACGATTTCATCCTTTATACAGATCACAAGTCTCTCACATCTGCATTTCGACAAAAAAAAAAAAAGAAAAAAGAAAAAGCATCTAATAGACAACTACGACAACTCCAATATATTTTCGAATTCTCAACTAACATCCAACATATTCAAGGTAAAGATAATGTAGTTGCAGATGCATTGTCAAGAATTGAATCTGTCTCAATTATCGACTATGATGCAATAGCACAAAAGCAAGTGGATGATAAAGAATTACAACAATTAATGCAAAATAGTTCCTGTTTACAATTTAAACCATCACTATTACCACCTGGAAAAACTATGGTGTCATATTTCTACATCCAATATCAGACCATACATCCCAGTAGACTTTCGAATGCAAATGTTTAAACAAAATCATAGTTTTTCTCATCCTGGACTAAAAAGCACCATCAAACAGACGACTGAAAAATTCATTTGACCAAATATAAAGAAACAAGTTGGTGAATGGGCAAAGGCATGCATTAGATGCCAAAAATGCAAGGTCAGTAGACAAAATAAATCTAAATTTGGAGATTATCAAGTACCAAATGCAGGATTTAATGTGATACATATTGATTTAATTAGTCCACTGCCACCATCAGAAGGCATGCTTTACCGTATGACCTTCATTGACCGGTTTTCTTGCTGGATGGAAGCAGTTCCTTTGCCAGAAATCACGTCCGGGTCACCAATGTTGCTATTGGCGATATGTGAGGATCGAACTCGTAACCCTATGGTTCGTAGCCGAGTAACATGACCGTCTTAGGGGCTCACCTACTATAGGTGAGTACGGGTGTCCCAATCCCGAGGTTCCCAGGGATCTTTACTCCCTTTATGTTTACTCTCCACTGCGCCTTCTGCTATCTCCTTTTTTCTTCTTTCCCTCGAGGGTAGGCGAGGGAGCTCTCCATGAGAAGCTGTCGCCGCTTTGTTTGCTTCCTGCTTCTTATGGACAGCAAATACCCCCACGTGTTTGCCGTGCGTGGCGACCCATTAGACGGGTGGTGCACAGTGATCCCCAGTGCATCAATTCGGCTGGTAACCTAACAATTCGATTAGTTTGTTAGGGATCAAGTGAAAGGGTCATTCCCTGGGGCTTGGCGTTAAGGGTGGTCAACGTTCCTGGAGGTGGCCCTGAGCGTATAGATCCTGGCCAGCACTAGGGTAAGTGCTGAGGCTGGTATTTACCAGAGCCAGTTACTGCCTTCCCTTGTTGGGCTCGGTGGTGGGCAGTGCCGCCGGGATCTGAACCTTTTTCCTTCCTTGCATGGGTCATACCAAGAAGGCTCCCTACAGTGGGCAACAATCGCAACCAAAAAATCATTGATAACCATTTTGATACTTTTTTTGTTATACATCGCACTTCTGATCTGAAAGAAACTTTCCATACTGTTTCACCATTTCTTGTCGAAAAGGCTATTACCGGGTCTCTCGGTGAGGTTGAGTCTATCCGTAAACTACGCTCAGGTGACCTTCTTGTGGAGGTTAAAACTCGTAAACAATCGCAGCAAATACTTAAGCTGAAAAGTATGGCCACTATACTAGTGTCGGTTAGCGCTCATTCTTCCATGAATAATTGCAAAGGAGTCATAACTTGTGGAGAACTTTTTAATGAAACCATTGAAAAAATCACTGCAGAGTTAGCTTTTGTGGGAGTAACGCACGTACGACGTATTTCTGTTCGTCGACACGGGAAACTCCTTCCAACAAAGCATCTAATTCTCACATTCCTCAGGCCTAAATTACACGAGTATATCAAAGCTGGTTACATGAGATTACCGTTGAGACCATACATCCCAAATCAGCTACGATGCTTCCAATGTCAGAGGTTTGGTCATGTTAAAACTGCCTGCCGCAGGATACTCACATGCGCCCGCTGTGCGGAGAAAGGACATGCAAGTGAACACTGACGCACAAGAGAAGTGTGTTAACTGCTTCTGTATTCATACTTCTTATTCCCGCTCCTGTCCTCGTTGGCAAATTGAAAAGCAAATTGTAGCTGTGAAGTTTAAAGAAAATGTATCATATCCTGTGGCCAGACGCAGATTCACAGCACAGACACCGGTACCTGGTATTAGTTATGCCTCTGCGACACAAGGAAAAAATGATAAAAATATTAGCAAGAATCAATCACTTGAAAACTCCACCAACTCTGATTCTGAACAATCTGGAAATACTGTTCCAGAAACACCTAAATTGCAAAAATCTACTTTAAAGTCTGAGTCACAAAAATCTCGCTCTGAAACTCGCAAAGCGCGGTCTTTCACCAAAAGCGCTACCCTCCAAACTGAAAAAAATCTCTTGTTCATAATTCTGTTGCTTTAGGTTTGGCGTCACAAGGCGTAGCCCATAAAGACTTAGCGTCTATTTTTGGTGGCGCCTCCAAAGACCCAGACCTCATTTCTCTACATCCATCTAAGGAAGAGGATGAAGATCTGAGAATGAGTTGTGATATTTCGCCAACTCAATCTAATGTTCCAACTGTTTCTGATGCAACAAAAAACACCTAATGGGTACTTTCATTTCCTGGAACTGTCGCGGCATCCGCTCCAAATTGCAAGACATAAAGAACATTTTTAACACTTTTCATCCGTTCTGTATTGGAATTCAAGACTTTGCTGAAGTCCAATACCCATTGAAACTTCGTGGTTACAATTGTGTTCGGAAAGATACAGACAGTGGAATGAATAATTGTGGTGGTGTCTGTATCTTAACATGAAACCTTTATCCGAGCAGCCCTCTTACTTTACATACTTCCTTACAAGCTGTGGCTGTACAGATTCATACTCGATCTTTAGTCACAGTCTGTTGTATATATTTGCCACCTCATGATGTTATTAATCTGTCGGAACTTAATAACTTGGCGAGTCAACTACCAACGCCTTTCCTGATAATGGGTGACTTCAATGCACATAGTATCTTGTGGGGTTCGGGGAGTACGAATATTCGTGGGAGACAGATTGAGCAATTTGTTTCTGATAATTGCCTCTGCCTTCTCAATGAAGAGGAGAAAACCTACTTCCATGGGCCCACACGCACATTTCACTGTATTGATCTGGCCATTTGTTCCCCAGAACTCTTGCCGCTATTAAATTTTGCAGTCGATGATGATCTCCATAACAGTGATCATTTCCCATTAATAATCTCACATGCTTATAGAGGTAGTGACATTCAGTTTGCACAGCGTTTTTAATTTGAACGGGCAGATTGAACTGCTTTCACACAAATGGCAGAAATTACTGAAAATATGTTTAATGTTACAGACATATCTGAAGCAGTACAAAATGTTCTTAAATGGTTAATAACTTCTGCTAATAATACCATTTCTAAAAGTTAGCCACGTCTGCGAAAATTTCGAAGGCCGTGGTGGAATGTTGCCTCGCCGTGACTGCCACAAACAACAGAAAAAATTCTGGAACAAATTTAGAAGGTACCCTACTACAGAAAATCTTGTAGCATTTAAAAAAGCCAAAGCCTTTGCTCGTTGCATTCGTCGACGTAGTGAAAGGGAATCATGGGTCAAATATATTTCATCGATTGCATCTCGTATCACAGGTAAGCAGCTCTGTAAGAAAATAAAGGCTGCCAATAGAATTTATCGGGAGTTTTCTTTACCAATTCTGAAATCTGGAAACATAACATATTCTTCTCCATTAGATATTGCCAATATTTTAGGGCAGACATTTGCGCAAGTTCCCGCCGATACTTCTTATAATTCTAAATTTAGGGCGACCAAGATTCGCTCAGAACGACGGATTTTGAACTTTTCAAACTCGCAATACTCTTCCATATAACTGCGAATTCAAGATATTTGAACTGAAAAAAGCTATATCCTAGCACATGATACCAGTCCTGACCCAGATAGAGTCACAAACAGTATGCTGCGCCATTTGAATGAGTCATGCTCCTTAATCTCCTGCATCTGTTCAACAGAATATGGAATGAGCGGAGTTTCCCATATCAATGGCAAGAAGCGCTCGTGATTCCCATTCGAAAACCAGGGAAAGATCCTGCAAACCCTATGCACTACAGACCTATCGCCTTAACAAGTGTTCTTTGCAAAACACTAGAGCGTATGGTCAATGCCCGTCTTATCTTTGAATTGGAGAAACGAGCATGCATTTTACAAATGCAAAGTGGCTTCCGAAGGGGTCGCTCAACTGTTGACAATATCTTCCATCTGGATACCCAAATTCGCAATGCTTTTGTGCGAAGAAACCATCTCGTCTCCATTTTCATTGACATAGAGAAGGCATACGACCGTACTTGGCGTTATGGAATCCTTTTGACTTATGGAGACTTTTTGATTTGTATTTTAGGGGAAATCTCCCTGTTTTTATTCGAAATTTTTTAAATTCTCGAATCTTTCGAGTACGTATGGGCAATTTACTTTCAGATCCTTTTACTCAAGCTGAGGGCGTACCGCAAGGGAGCGTTCTCAGTGTTACACTTTTTATCATTCATTTCAGTGACATCCTTAACCACTTACCACCATCCGTGCAAGGAAATTTATATGTTGATGATTTGCAGATCGCGTGTCAGGGTTCTAATATGCATTTAATTGAGAGGCAGCTTCAAACAGCTATTACAAAATTATTTGCTTGGTGTGATGATAATGGACATACTCTTTCAGCTGAAAAGAGTAGATGCGTTCATTTCTGTAGAAAGCGAAGCATTCACCCTGAACCGTCAATCTCTATACGGAACAATCCAGTACCTGTGGTTAATGAGATACGTTTCTTAGGAGTGCTTTTTGACCGTAAACTCACTTTCCTACCACATATACTAGATCTGCGGAAGAGATATGAAAAATCTCTTAATATCCTCAAAGTACTCTCTCGCATGTCTTGGGGAGCCGATCGTTCATCGCTACTCCGTATATATCAAGTCATTGTCTTGTCACGGATTGACTATGGATGTGTGGTATATGATGCTGCCAATGTTACTACTTTAGACGATTGGATGCCGTGCATGGATGCTGCTCTACGGATCTTTTGACGCATGGACTTCCTTACTGCGATGCGAGAAAGTCCGTTGTCAACTGCATTTATTCCATTTGGCAGGAGGCATGGGATATGCAGTTCCACAACAAATTGAACGCCATCAAACCAAAAATTGGCTATTGGCCGGTTCTCCCTATTCAAGATGTCGATGTCAAGTTGACTCGCCTTCGTATAGGGCATTCTCGCTTTACACACCGTCTTCTCCTTTTCGGTGAGAGAGCACCTATTTGCCTAGCATGCAACACTGATTTTAATGTCCAGCATATTTTGGTCGAATGTCCATTTTTTAATTCTCATCGGCAGAACTTCTTCCAATCATCTTCTGTAAACATGATTGACTTGGTGGGTGAGAAACATCACCCAAATATTTTTAACTTTTTAAAGGCAGTTGGATTTTTTATTTGCATTTAATACTTTTTGACCTTAATAATTATTTTTTACTATGCAACAACTAATTCCATTTTCAAAATCAGTGTTCATTTTGTAATCCGTAAGTTTTACATTCAGAGTATGTGTAAAAATTTTTATCATTATTTAGTATTTTTATTCTTTTGCTAATAAGTCTATTTTAATATGGCCACATGTCAAACCATATGCTTGGCGCAGTATGGCCAAAGATGGCTCTTGCGCCATAAAACAAAATCAAAATCAATCAATCTGCTCTGCGGATATGTTCAGGGGCCTTCCGTACATCGCCTGTAGAAAGCCTATATGTCGTATGCCAACAATTGCCTCTGAACTTGCGGCGTAGAACACTTTCTATGCAATACTATTTCCGAGCGCAATCTCACCCCCAACATCCCATTGCTCACATGACTATTCTGGAAACCCTCCAAAGGATTTACAATGCCCGCCCCTCTCACATCCTTCCCTTCTGTGAGAGAATTAAAAAAATAACCGAAATTTCGGAACTTAATTTGCCTGCCATTGAACCTGCTGATTTTCTTATCTTCCCACCATGGGATATTCCCAAGTTTTCCTTTTTGAATCTTTTCTTATTGTTTGTGAAAGATAAACCTACTCCATTCATTTTCCAGCAACTTTTTTGTTCTCATCGATGTCAATATTCCTCGTACACGCCCATTTTTACTGATGGTACAAAAGCAGATGGACATGTTGGATGTGGCATTGTATCTGGTGCCGATATAAGCAGTGTCCGTCTGCATGCATCCTTTTCAGTTTTGACAGCCGAGTTGGTGGCAATTGCACAGGCCCTTCATAATATTTCGGTTTCAACTCAGAAACTGTTCTGCATATACACTGACAGTTCGTTGGAAACTCTTTCCCATTTCACTTATGATATGCATCCAGTTGCTATTGAAGTCTTAAAACTTTTGCAAACTCTTCAATGTAGGGGCTACCACATTTTACTTTGCTGGATTCCCGATCATGTAGGAATTCTTGGCAATGAGCAGGCAGACCAAGCTGCAAAAACTGCCACTTGTTTCTCGAATCGCAGAATACGATATTGTGATGCAAAGAAATCCGCTGCATGTCGAGTATTTTCTCTATGGCAAGAAACGTGGGATTTCCGCAGGAACAATAAATTGCATTCAATTAAACCTTTTATAAGCTTGTGGCCAGTCTTACTTGTGCGTAGGAATGATGTTATATTAACACGCTTTCGTATAGGGCATACTCGGTTCACCCACAAGCACCTACTATTCGGTGACAGAGCACCTATGTGCTCCACATGTGGCACATATTTTACAGTTCATCACATTGTAATCGAATGCCCTACTTTTAATATTCATCGTAACCAGTTTTTTCACTCATCACCGGTAACTCTCACTGACTTATTGGGAGAGAACCACCATCCAAGCATTTTTAAATTTTTATATGCTATTAAGTTTTTACCATACATTTAAATTTTTCAAGTGTTTAAACCTTTTAATTTTTTTCATTTTAAATACATATTCATTTGCTACAGTTTTCTGTATATTTTAACTATTTTGTTGTTTTCGTATAACCATTCATATATTTGAATTAAAAAAAATTTAACCTCTTCTTTACCACATGAATGGCGCAGTTTAGCCAAGGATGACTCTTGTGCCAGAAAAATACAAACAAACAAACAAACCAAACCAAACCAAACCAAACCAAACCGAGTAACATGACCACAAGACAAAGGAAATTTCTCTTGTCTCGTAGCTGTTATCTGGCTTATAAAGCGTCACCAAATTTATTAATCGTATTGATCATATCGTATCAGTGTACGTCTAAAAGGACATTTTTTGGTCAAAATTCGCATATTTTTATTTCTTTCTTTCAAATTTGTTTATTTAGCTTTCTAAATCTGTGTTTATTTTTCTTTTACGATAATTGGAAATGAAGATATAGAGATTTATGTCAAAGTAGTCGGAAACGAAACGGGAAATGGGATATTTTCCATAGTTTTATCATATTTTCCTCTTTGAATGGAGAAGTCTGTGCAATTTCTGTTACACATGGTAAAATACTGGATATTGAAATAATGTCCCAATTTTGCCAATTTTGTCATAGCAAAAGATTGTATTTATCATGTGCAAATCATAAGAATTCGTTTGTGAATATGGAAGTCCTCGGAGCTTACCAAATCTTTGAACGTTGTTTCCAGAGTTGTTTATTTAGAATATTATGGTGATAGGGACTCGAAGATCTACGGTTAATGATATGTTTAACGGAGCGCCTAGCCCCTAGGATTGGGGCTTAATCTCCGGTAGATGAAGAGACTTGTCAGAAACCTTGCGTTCAGTATTTGCCGTGATTTTCTTCTAAAAAGTCCAAGGAAGTCCTTAGGTAGTATTAGCAGGAGATGAGGTGGAAGGTGTTTTATGTAGCTCAAGTTTCTGTTGGCTGTCAGGATGCGATAGGAGGTGCAACAAGGATTGGGGAATCGTTGCCAGGGCATTTGGTTAAAGATATTAAGAAATTAAAGTTGAATTTGAATTAATCAGTAAAATTTAAAAAGGGGGTTAAAGCAGAATATTACGGGGCCTTTTAATACGTAAATTAGGAGTGTATTTAGGAATAGCAAGAACTGCTTCATTATCGTGAGAATCAAGATTCTTAAAACATTTATTGGAAAGTTTTTTAATAAATTTCTTAAGTGATGAATAATCAAGAGCTTTACACATGTTTGTGTTAGACATGTACAAGTGACAGTTGCAGAATCTTTTAATAAGATTATTTTGTTGAATTTCAATAATTCTTAAATTTGACTTGGCAGCGTATCCCCAAATCGGACATACATACGTTAGAACTGGACACAGATAGGCAGTGTAAATAAGTATTTTGTTGTCCCTATTCATTTTAGAGTTTCGAGAAATTAGGGGATAAAATTTACGAGTTAGATCTTGAAACCTGTTTTTAACATAAATAATGTGGGGTTTCCATGTAAGTTTATTGTCTAAAATAACGCCTATATATTTACATTCCTTAGACCACGGGATAATTTGATTTTTAATTTTAACGGGACGAAAATTCTTGTAAACCTGATTTTTGGTGCACATAATTGCTGCAGTCTTAGTCGGATTAATTTCTATTTTCCATTTAGTGAACCAGTCTTCAAGGGTTTTAAGATGTCTTGTAAGAACTATTGAGATGGAATTTGGATTTTTATTTCCGGCTAGCAGTCTCGTCGGCATACATGCAAAGCATAGTATTAAATTGTTTTGGAATATCGTTAATGTAGATTGAAAAAAGGATAGGACCAATTTTGGAGCCTTGGGCATCGCCTGCTTTAATATGTTTGATGTCTGAAAGATTATTGTTAACGCGAAGACAAAAGAATCTGTTGTTTAAATAGGAGATAATAATTTTGATAATGTAATGAGGGATGCTATAAATAATAAGCTTGTAAATAAGGCCTTCTTTCCAAACTCTGTCAAAGGCTTTCTGAATATCTAGGAAAACAGCGGCATACTTTTGATTATTAGCGAATCCTTTTTCGACATATTCAACTACCCTGGCAAGTTGATGGGTCGTCGAGAGGTTATTCCTAAATCCAAATTGTTGTGGACAAAAGATGTTTTTGTCTTCTAAAAATTTGTTAAGCTTGTCTAAAATGATGTGCTCAGCAATTTTACTAATGGAGGGAAGTAGCGAAATGGATCTATAACTGGCAGGTTCTGTGGGATCTTTGCCCGGTTTGAGAATGGGTGCAACAACAGCTGTTTTCCACTTTGTAGAAAAGTGACCAATGGTCATGATTTTAAAAATGATAAGTTGAAACATAGAAATTAAATGTGGTGGGAAATTACGAAGAACTTTGATATTAATACCATCTAAGCCAGGGGCTTTATTGATTTTAAGATTTTTTAATGCAGTCAGAAACTTCAGTGATAGATGGTGGAGTAACATCATGAAAGAAATCAGGAAGATAATTCTAAAAGTCTTTGACTGTTATTTACAAGCATCTCTGTATCATCATGCTTAAGATTATTTAAATGGAACTGGGTCTCAAGGCTGTTAGCCAATTAGCTTTATCAATGTCAGAATTAACAATACTAGCCGTGCTTTTAAGGGCGGAAATTTTTTGCGTTTTCTTTTTAAAGGATGAGACAAAATTCCAGAAGGTGCCATCATATGTGTTACCATTAACCAGTTTATTAATAAATTCATTTTGCTCAGTTTTTTCATTAAGAATTTGGATAATTTTATTGAGTTTATTCATAATTCTCTTGAAGACTGGGCTTCTAATGTTTAGAAACACCTTTGTGGCGTAATTTCTTTCTTTGCGGAGCAATCGAATTTTTGGGTCAATATAACTTTGATTAAATTTCAGTGGTTTCGAGGCAGAAACTTCGGCATCAATAATTATTTTTTCAAAATATTCAACCATTTCGTCAAGTTGCTCAGGAGTTTGTGGATCTAAATTTTGATCGACGCTAGCAGTAGACAGTATTTGTTTAAAATTGGTCCAATTAGTGGCAACTTTTCTATTGCTGTCAGGGAGTAAGTATTTAAGAAAAAAGCTAAAAAGAACTGGATTATGATCTGAACTGAGTTCAGGGATAGATACTATTTCAAATGGGAAAAGAAAGTCTTTAACAATTGCAATATCTATTGTACTGGCAGAATAAACACCATATCTAGTGGGAGAGCAAGGAGCTAAAATTTCTAAACCTGCATGCAGTGCAAAAGAATATAATGTGTTACCACGTGCATTATTATTTTGACAACCCCAACTGATTTGATGGGCGTTAAAATTGCCTCAAATTATTTGATTCGAACTGATTTGTAGCAGGTTTCCAATGCCAAAAATAAACAGAGCATTATCAGAACTAAGGGGGATGTAAATAGAAGTAAGAGTAAGTGGATCATTTTTAACGTCTAGGGCAACCACCTACGATCGTCGTAAAACAAGTCCAAACAACTTATTTGTGACGTCACACGGGTAGGATAATTGGCTGCCATGAGCAGAATTCCACTTTCTTCCTTGATGTTCAGGTATATTTATATTCACTTAAAAATAAATTATTAATATTAAAACATTTATCTTGCATAAAATTCAAAATTATTTATTTTCCCCCTGTGTGAATAAAATAAAGGCATGGTAAAAAATCTTAAGGTCCTCTATAGTTTATTGACCATTTAATAACTTTCAAACTTCATTCAATAACATTCAATTACAATGTAAATTTATTAGATATATACATTGGGGTATTATTTTTAGTTTTTCTTGTTTTAATGGAGATTTTTTTTTAATTTATTAAAAATCTTTTTGTTTTTTCCCTGAAAATATTTTTGTAAAGCTTAAAATTAAATTAATTTAATACTTTTTAAAGCTTTTGATGATTTTTTTTATTGTAGTGACAGGTTATACATGTATTTAATAAGTTAACATATAATTGTTTACTTCTCAAATTACTTATGATCTTTCAAATAAAATATTAATGTATTTAATATAAAATTTAAATTTTATACCAACTAATTCTGTTGATAAAAAAGAATTACTTTCTCAGCTTGTTTTATCAAATTAAGAATTGTTTTCATTTAATCTATTAGTAATTCATAAATTTAATAAACTATCTTTTATTATATCTGATTTTACATTTCAATGCATTTATAGTTATTTTCAATTCAATCTGTTGAAACAGTAAAAGAAAACAAATAAAAAAATCACACACTATTTGAATCGTAATATTTTATTTACAGAGAGACAATAACAAAATACATTTTGTTTTCCAATTTTATTATAAATTTCACACAGACAAATGAAAATAATTATAATATTCAATAAAGGTAAAATACAAACTTACAAATTACTTCTAATTTGGAAGAAATTAGTGCCTAGATGAATAAAAATTATTTTGTTTGCTTTTTGAATTACACACCATGTATTTGAATTAAATTTTTTAAATTTTAAAATTAAATCAGAAAAAAGTTGATTTTTTCTATCTCTTCTCTTTTTGCTATGTCCTGGAGACTGCTATTTCAAGTTGCCCATTTTAAGTGTTCCCATTTTTTTACGTGTTGCGCAATCCATTGGAGTTTCTCTTCTTGCTTTTTATTGTGAGGAAAAGTATGAAGGTAAATTAGGGAAAATTGAAGGTACAGCATCAGGTACAAGCCTAGAAAAAAAAAGTGGAATTCTTTAGATAAAAAAAATTAGTAATTTATTAAAACTTAAAATCAAAAAAAGAATAGATATTTTCTTAATACATAAACTAAAATCTAACGTATGTTAGACAGTATTAAATAAAATCATATTGAGTAGTAAATAATAAAATTTAAAATCAACTGAAACATTCATTCATCCAAAATAAATACCTAGTTCAATATTAGGTTGGAATATCTATAGTAATTATTTATACTACCATTCAAGTAATACAATGTTCTACATGAATTAATCAATTGATTTTACACGGTATGAAAAATTTATTTAAAAACAGTAACTTTTCATTATTTTTTTGAAAAAGAAGTTTCAGATATTTTGTAAAAGTGGCATTCATTTATAATTAATGATTGTGTATAACTAATGATATTTAGAAATAATAATAAATATTAATTGTTTTATATATAATCTAATGATTTATAGATAAACAAATAAAAACTATATTTTCTAAACCTATATGAGCATGCAATTCATATTGTTTTTACAACTATATCTAACTTTTTTACATAATATTTTAGAATAAAATATAAGTTTAATCTGCTACAGTCTATAGTCATAATACATATAAAATTAAGTTTTATTATTCATTGGATGATTTTAAACTTTTTTTATAAGAGCATAATAACAACAAATCACTTAAATACTTTGTAAGATTTTGGTGATAATTATTAAAAATTTCTTTAAAAAATGCCTTTTACACTCTAGTAGTACTTGAATAAGCTCTCCTGTACTGGTATTAAACACTTCTCTAACTGTTAAAAACTGATTTTCTTGAAAAGGTTTAGCACAGACTTAAATTAGATTTTAAAAAATATGTATGAAGTATGATTAAAAAGATATAGAAACAAAACATTTTAAATATTAAGAACAAATAAAAAAAAGACTATGAGAAGTAACAATAAAACAAAGAAGTTTTTTATTTTTTTTTTAATTTAGCTCAAGCAAACAATACCAAAGTAATTGGAAGCATAAGCAACTACAGTACTGGCGCAACTATTATGGATTTTTGAAAAAAACAAACATTTTTTCTACAAAAACGACATTTAATCAAACAAAAGTGATGCAAATCAATTTTTTTTCACAAATAGTGAGTACGTCAATAGTAAACAACTATTTTAATATTTAGTTTGTCCACCCTTTGCATTAACAAGCGCTTTAACACGTCTGGGCATTCCAGTGATCAGCTTTCTGCACAATTCCTTGATTCTTCTTGAATGAAACCACACTTTGATAAGACGTTGTATGAGTTCTGTTTTGGTCGTTATGGGAACTTCATGTATTTCATCTATCAATACAGACCATAAACTCTCAATCAGATTCATATCCGGGGAATTTCTAGGGCATGAGAGCACCTCTACTCCATTTTCTTCAAACCAGGTCTTCACTGATCTTGCCGTGTGACACGAGGCTGAGTCCTGTTGAAAGGTCCAAGGTCTATCCGCAAACCAATCCTGTGTTTGAGGTAGCAAACGTCTTTGTAGTACTTCTATGCACTTATACTGGTCCATGGTGCCACTGACAATCTTCAAACGACTTGTTCCATGCACAGAAATGGCTCCCCAGACCATGACCTTCTGGGGGAATTTCACAGTCTTCTTTAAACATTCCGGTGTAAATTCCTCACCTGATCGCCTTCTTACACTCTGCACACGATCGTCAAGCACTGCAATGGTAGACTCGTCAGAGAACACAACCTGCAACAATACAGAACACAAAAATAAGGTGTCAAAAGCTGAAGAAAATGACAGAAGCTATAGAATAACGAGTACACTTGATGATGTGAAAGCTTGTAAGCCTTTAAATTGGAAGTAAAGTTTAAAATTTTGCGTAATTTTAAACATTTGTGTTTATTAAGTTTTTACTTGAATATTTTAAACGCTTACCTTCTCCCATTGCTTAGATGTCCAGTCAACATGAGCCTCTGCCCAGGCTTTACGTGCCTGCTTCATCTTGTCAGTAAGGCGAGGCTTTTTTCTGGGGCGATATGCTTTTAGTCCATCTTCCAACAGTCTCTTATTTACTGTTCTGCTAGCAATGGTAATGCCTTCCGCTGCAAGTTGGTTTGAAATCATTCTGCAAGATGCTCTTCTGTTCTTAATTGCCATTTTAATTATTTTTCTGTCCATTCTTGGCGTTGTTTTCTTGGGTCTACCACATTTTCCAACTCTATTTGATGCCAAACTGTGGCTATTTTCCAATTTCTTCTTGATATTACTGATTGTTTGAGTTGAAACATTAAGTTCTTTGCTATTTCTTTCTGTTTTAATGTGGTTTCTTGCAATAAAACACTAATCTGTCCAACCTTGCGAGGACTCAAATCACGAACTTTACCCATGTCTGCTCAATTACATAAACAAATTAGAAAATCTAAAAAAAAAACAAAGTTGGCATTAACATTAGATGCACAAGTTTACAGAACTAAAGTGATCACATCGAAATGACAGGTAGAAAACGCAATAAACACACACGTCTCCTCGCAAATGCCAGACTATTACTGAACTCCGTCCAGACAATATAGTGATTGTTTCTGTGTTGTCAGACATTTTCTCTCTGTATTGCCAGACACTCCCATATAAGATTGTAAAATTCACTCAAAATAACTAATAAATATTTGTAAGGTACTTGTGTGGTAAAGTAAATAAAGGGTTACTTAATAAAATTATTTGCAAGGCATTTTTGCACAAAAATTAGTTTTTTTTTTTCAAAAATCCATAATAATTGTGCCAGTACTGTATACTCTGTTTCACCCTAACTTGGCAGTAGTGTATATTCTACGCATGCTGAATCGCAATCATTGTCAAGGGAATTGGGTTACTTTAAAATACAAAGTTACAAGAAATGTAGATCGCTAGGCAAAACTTTATCACCCAAATTTTTCGCCAAATAATTTATTAACTTTATTAGATTGTCATTTTAAATCTGAATTAATTCTTACCTTATTTACATTATTTTGTTCAATATTATTGGTACATAACTTTACTGATTTATTAAAATAATTTCATTTTAAGTTTATACTTATTTATACGCGATTGAATGACTAATTAAAATCCCATATAATTGAAAGCAATGCATAAGTGAGAGTGGCTAAAGTTTTTATTTCTTAAATGAATATTCTTTATCAAGAAGTTGATTTTTCAGAGATTGAAGTTTAGAACTGTTAAACAAAGTATAATAATGGTTTTTGAGTAATAAGCCTTACATTAATAACAATGTATGACATTATTTGCGATGAAGCAATATGCAGTGCTTAATAAAAAGTAACGTTAAACAGAGATTTTTCTAAAATATTTTACGGTTTTTTCAGTAAAGTCTGAAAATTAATAAAAGGGAAAAATTTTAAAAATTTAAATTTTCGAATTAATTCATATATATAATATATATTCATGAAAATCAAATTTAAAAATCAAACATTATTAATTTAATCCAGAAAATCATGTATTTACAAATATATAAATACGCTAAATATTCAGAATATCTATCGTAAATAGATTAAAATTCGAAGTAATTGAGAATATCAAGAGGAATAAGTTATTTTATGGGAATAAAAAAAACATACTTACTAAAGTTATTCAGAACATTTTAAAAATATATTAATAATAATATGCATTATAAATGAGACATCAAAAATCATCAGCACTCATTAGTTCTGCCTCACTGTCACTTGAATCAGTGTTCATGGAAATTATTAAATTTTGGTTTTCGCATACTTCCTCAACAAGTCCGTCAATTTCCTACATTTCTTTCTCTTTTTTTGTTACATGGTTAATACATTTTTTCCAATTTTTAATTGTTACTTTTTGTATTGCTTGGATTACGAGTTCCTTTATATCATTCAGCTTAAAAGTTTTATTTTCGCGTGCAACATGTCCTTTAATTTGGTTCCAAATCATCTCAATAGGATTTAACTCGCTGTGGTAAGGTGGCAATCTCAAAATCGTATGTCCATATTTTTCTGCAATAGTTTTCTTCATCATTCTCAAAAGTTTTCACATTGTTTTTATAGCTGAAATTTTATATTTTAATCATGAAAAATACAGTGTTTCGCAGCATGGCCAACATCATGGCTCTTGTGCCAATAAAATCCAGAAAATCCAAATTCTGCAATAGTTTCTACTCTCTATATATCATAAAAATGTTTCACTTCAGAAACTTTCTGCAAAAGTTCGATTTTAATCATGTCTTTATCCCATGAAATATGCTTTTGGAATAACCATTCTTGAATAGACTTTTTAGTCCAAGAAGTTGTAGGAATTTTCTCCATTTTTACTGAATGATAAGAAGCATTGTCCATTACGATTACGCTGTTTTTCTTCAATTTAGGAAGAACACTTTCTAGCCATTTTTCAAAATGATCACCATTCATCTCGTCATGATAGTCACCACTTTTTTTCCCAATAAAAATCTAAGCTGTCTCACGGACGAAACCTTCTTCGCTTCCAATATGTGTAATAATGAGTCTTCTTCCTTTTCCTTTTGATGCCGACAAACCTACTGTTAAATTTGAAGAGGAGGCTTCGTAGCTACTTTTAATTTTTGTATCTTGCCATACTCGACTCTGAGAATGACCTTCATTTACCTATGTCTCATCAAGATAATAAATGGGAGTGTTTTGTTTCTTATAATGAGCAATTTTTCTCAAATAATTCCTCCGCCACAAAATAATATCTTGTCTCTCTAGAAGTAACGCCTGTCTTTTTCGTTTTTCAAAAGAAAATCCCAAGTCTTTCAATATTCTGTAAAGCGTTGTTCTGCTGATGTTTTTCGAAAAGATATCTCTATCATCGCTCACATTTTTTAAAACTTTATCTAATGTTGGAATCTCATTTCTACGAAAAAATGCATGGATTTTTCGTCGAATGCAGGATAAGGTAAAGTCATCATATTTTATAAATCTTTATTATTTACCTTCTGAGCCTGGTCGCTTCTTTCCAGGGGTACTTAAAGGACTGGATGCCCTTTTTTCTTTTTTCAAACGGAAAACTGTTCTTTGCGAAACTTTGTCAACGATTTGATTGATAGAATCTTGAGGGTTTTCTTCTCGGAGTCGAGAATAAACATTTAATATGTTTCTAAGTGCTGCACTTTTTATTGGTTTCCCTCGTCTTGAAGGTGTATAGAGTGTAGTCGGTGATAACACTTTTTCAGACATTTTAGAAATGACGACTTGAATAAATATCAACAATCGAAAATGAAAGTGATTAACAATATCAAAAAATAGCTAAAAAAAGCGAGAGTAAAAAAAAGTACGTGTGATGATAATAACGGTTGAGAACTAAACGGAGAAAAGCTGGCAGGGGCGTACAAGGTTTGGTTTGGTTTGTTGCATTTTTATTATCGCAAGAGCCATGCTTTGACTAAGCTGCGCCAGTCAAATGGTTAAAATTATTTCAATACCAGTTTAAAAGTGAGAAACAAAATGATTTTCTCGAAATGTTTTTAAATTCAACATGTAAAACTGATTAATAAAACAAGAAAATGGAGCAAAGATGATTTAAAAAGGCAATAAAATCTAAATAGAATGATAAAAACCAATGATTTCTAAGAAGTTAAAAATATTTTTGTGGGGATATTCACCCACTAAATCTAAAAGCGTTAATGGTGTCGTCGAAGAAAACAAATGATTACGATGATGATTAAAAGAGGGACATTCTATTAAAATGTGTAAAACGGTAAAATCTACACGGCATGTCGGGCACATCGGTGTTTCATCACCAAACAACAAATGCTTATGAGTAAAACGGGTGTGCCCTATGCGAAGACGAGTCAGTTTTACATCAATCTCTCGCATAGGTAGAGAAGGCCACAAATTGACGGAAGTTTTAATTGAATGAAGCTTATTATGGATCTGTGTATCCCAGTCTTTCTGCCATAACTGTTTAATAAAATCAGAAAATGTTCTCTTTACATCTGCATATACAAGAGGATGCTGCAGAAACGAAGAAACTTCTTTTGCGGCCTTGTCCGCCAACTCATTTCCAAAAATACCGACATGGCTTGGAACCCAAGGGAAAATTATATTAAAACCCTTATTGCGAAGGGTACGTAAAGAGAATAAAATATCAACAGCAATCGGATGCATTCGGTTGCTAAAATTAGAAAGGGTTTTTAAGGCACTCATGCAATCAGAATATAAACAAAATTTACGTTGGACAGAAAGTGAAATCTGCTGAAGTGCACAAAAAATGGCTCTTAGTTCAGCATTAAAGACTGAACATGAGTTATGCAGACGATGACTGTGAATAATAGATCCAAAAAACTATTCCACAGCCAACATGATCATCTGTTTTTGAACCGTCGGTATAAATCGGTTTGTAGGAATTATAATGATTGCGATGAGAATTAAAAATTTGCTGAAAAACAATCGGAGCTATTGTAGATTTGTCAAAGCCGGAAAACGGATTCAGGAAGGAGAAATCTGGTATATCCCAAGGTGGAAAAGTCAAGGCGTCAATAGTTTGGAAGGTAACATTGTCCAGGTTCAAATCATGTACAATGTTTTTGATCCTCTCATTGAAAGGCAATATGTGAGAGGGGCGAACATTATAAAGTCTGCGGAGGGAAGCAGGAAACTGAATATGGGACATCGGATGTTGTGGGACGCAAAGTGTTCGAAAATAGTATTGAATCGAGATTTTCTTTCTGCGTAAATCAAGCGGTAACTGATGGCATAAAACGTAAAGGCTCTTTACAGGTGAAGTGCGGAAAGCAGAGAGCACCAGAGCAAATCCTTAGAGCTTCATGATGAATTGTATCTAATCTGCGTAAAATAAAAGGTCTGGCAGAACCACAAACCATACATGCATAATCAGTGCGAGATAAAATAACAGCATTGTAGATACGAAGAAGGGAGGCGCGATCAGCACCCCAAGATGTACAAGAAAGCACCTTGAAGATATTTAAGGACTTTTCACACTTCTTCCGTAATTGCAAGATATGCGGGAGGAAAGTGAGTTTCTTGTCGAAAACCACTCCTAAAAACCGCATTTTATCAAGAACAGGAATAGTAATCTTTCTTATTGACAGGATAGGGTCAAGATGAATGCTCCTTTTTCTACAGAAATGAACACACTTGCTCTTTTCAGCTGAAAGTTTATGTCCATTCCCATCGCACCAACTCAACAATTTGTTGATAGCATTTTGTAATTGCCGTTCAATTAAGTGCATGTTACTCCCTTGACAAGAGATCTGCAAATCATCGACATATAACATTCCGTTGACAGACGGTGGCAAAATATTTAAAATTTCACTAAAATGAAGGATAAAAAGTGTTACGCTAAGGACACTTCCTTGCGGAACACCCTCAGCCTGAATAAAAGCATCAGAATAAAAATTTCCCAGACGTACTCGAAACGTACTAGTCGACAAGAAACGTTTGATAAAACTTGGAAGGTTTCCTTTGAAACCCAAGTCAAAAAGTTTTTTTTAAATTCCATAACGCCATGTACGGTCATATGCCTTTTGTATGTCAAAGAAAATGGAGACAAGGTGATTTCTATGGACAAACGCATTGCGAATTAGGGTTTCTAATTGGACAACATTATCAATAGTTGAACGTCCTTTACGAAAACCGCTTTGTTGGGGTGGAATGCATGTTTTTTTCTCCAATTCAAAGACAAGTCGGGCATTGACCATACGCTCAAGAGTCTTACAAAGGATACTAGTTAGAGCAATCGGTCTATAGTTCAGAGGGTTAGCAGGATCTTTGCCCGGTTTCAGGATGGGAATCACAAAAGCTTCTTGCCACCGGTATGGGAAATTTTGCTCACTCCAGACTCTGTTAAACAGATTTAGGAGATTGGAGAGCGATACCTCATCTAAGTGGCGAAGCATATTACAAGTGATTCCATCTGGGCCAGGGCTGGTATCATGAGCTTGAGATAAAGTTGAAATTAATTCAATCATCTTGAACTCACAGTTATACGGAACAGGTTTTCGAGTATGAAATTTCAAAGAATGTTTTTCCGCCCGATTCTTAGTTGCTATGAATGAAGAACTATAGCAATCAATAGCGGAATTTTGTGCAAATGTCTGCCCAAAAATATTAACGATATCCAATGGAGCAGAGTGAGTCGTACTTCCAGTTTTAAAAACAGAAAAAGAAAATTCCTGATAGACTCCATTTGCTGCCTTTATCTTCTTCCACAACTGTTTACTTGTAGTACAAGGTGTAATCGAGGATACATATTTAATCCAGGAATCCCTCTGACTTCGACGACGAATGCGACGAGCAATGGCTTTGGCACGTTTGAATGCGACGAGATTTTCTGTGGTGGGGTACCTTCGGAAGATGTTCCACAGCTTTTTCTGCTGTTTGTGACTGTCAGACAGGCTTCATTCCACCAGGGTTTTCGAAATTTCCGTAGGTGTGATGAAGTTTTAGGAATTGTTTTGTCAGCGGCACTTATTAAACATTTAATGACATTTAGTACTGCTTCCGTGACGCATGTAGTATTGACCTTAGACCTTGTAATTTTTGCCAATTGTCTGAAAGCATTCCAATCCGCTCGCTGGAATAGATAACGCTGTGGAAGACAGGTTCCACAGCCTCTATCAGCATGAGAGACAATTAGAGGAAAATGATCACTATTATGGAGATCATTTCCAACTTTCAAATTCAAAAATGGTAGTAGCTCGGGGGAACATATAGCCAAATCGAGATTATGGAAGGTACGTGTGGGCAGGGGCGTACAAGAGAAGCGCGTCAAATATTTGACCTTGGAGATCGGTTCTAGCTAAAGTGGAATTCATTATGTCAATCTTTTTGTTTTATTCGTTCGCTTTATTTACAAAATATTTAACAGCTAAGCACTTTTAACTTGAGAATAATTTTAAATACATGCTGATAAAAAAAATGATTTCTGTTATTTATGATATAATTTGTTAAATTTTTCATCGCATTTTAGTCATTTTAAAGTCAAAATGGATGGGGAACTCTTTCCCAGCTCGGAGCGTCACACTTTCTGCCTTTTACAATACTGACAAGTTGGTATGAAACTGAGTATAAATGTAGAGCAAACAAAAATGACAGAAGATAAATGAAAGTTATATATAATTTTAAATGTTTCGCATTTCAAAAGAATTAATTAACTAAAAATTGTACAAAAAATCAAACTTACCTTACTATATTTAGTTGGTAGGAAATTGTCCCGCTTTATTGCGGAGATCCATGTTCTTCTAGTGTTTTAATCATTTGGGAACGAAAATACAGAAACATTGAAGCTATTTTTTGTGTAATTACTTTTACAATTGAGAACACAGTACGCACTAGGCATCTTCATTACGATAAATTAAAATTAATATGCAAGAAGATCAGAAAACTTTCAAACAAAGCCAATAACACATTTCCTGTTCTTCACTACGATAACGACTATCGTGACTAACCGCACCCTTTTACACCACTTGCCTTCAGAATTTTCTACAGAATTCATCCAACCTCATGAGGGCACGGGCTGAATGCGTTGGGAGTGAGGCCTTGTATTAAGACGGTCGTGAACCACCGTGGCTTCAACATAGTATGGCGTAGGGAGAGTATCTCATGATGGGGTACTTCTCAGGGGCTCGCCTACTTTAGGTGAGTTCGGGTGTCCCAACCCCGAGGGACCCAGGGATCTTTCCTTTTCCCAAAAGGTTTACTGCCTTTGGTAGACACGGGTGTCGCGTCCCCTGGTTTCCATAGCGATCCTTCTCTTATTCATATTTCCCTAATTTCCATTTTTCAAATAATTTCAATTGATATTTCATTTCTTATTTAGTTGGATTTGATTTGCGATTTTAATTTGATGCTAAACCCATGTGTTGACCGTGCATGGCGACCCGTTAGGGGCAAAATGGGATCCTGGGGTCCCTTTGCGTTCCCTTTGGCTCACGCTGCTCCGTAAGTCGGGCGGCAGGAGTGAGCCAATTCTGTCAATCGGCTGGTGGTGTCTTTCTTCGGGAATAAGGAAGCGCTGCTGGAGGGTTAGGTCTGCAATATATGTAGGTCTATATCCCGGTGCCACCCCTAAGGTAAGTGCCGAGGCTGGAGAGCCCCAGAGCCGGTGGCTGCCCTTCCTAGTTGGGTTCCCTGGTGGATGGGGGAGTACCGGGATGAGCAAATTCTGCTCGTTATGGGTTCCCAAACATTAGGTCCCGACGGAGACGAGTGTCCGTCAAAGCACTATATGAATTTGGAAAAATATTTTGTAATTAAAAAGATTGATGGACTTTGGATTTTGGATTGGATTGGATTTTGTTGTTTATTGGCGCAAGAGCCATATCTGACTGCGCCAGACACATGGTAAAAAGGCAGTCTTATACTTTATTTAAACAACTGTAAAAACTGGATGTAAACACTGATAAAATTTCAAATCAGAACGTCTTAAAATTGTAAACAAGGTAAAAACAACAAAGTTAGATGTTAAATAATATGGTAAAAACCAGCTGCTTTCAAAAATTTAAAAAGTTTTTTGTGGGGATGTTCCCCGACAAGCATTTGCATATCGACTGATGAAGCATTAAAAAATCTCAAACGATGATGATTAAAATTAGGACATTCAATTAAAAGGTGAAAAACCGTTAAAACCACTTGGCATTTCGAGCAAAAAGGAGCCCGTTCGCCGAATAAAAGATGTTTGTGACTAAAACGTGTGTGACCAATGCGGAGTCTAGCCAATTTGACATCCAACTCTCGCACTGGTATACAAGGCCAGGAAGAAATAATCGGTTTTACAGAATAGAGTTTATTATTCATCTGATTATTCCATGATTCTTGCCATAATGAGTATACCCGACGCGTAAAGGCATTTTTTGCATCGTTGTACGGAATATCTTGCTGCAAAAACAAAGACGCATTTTTTGCTGCACTATCCGCCATCTCATTACCTATTATTCCAACATGGCTAGGAATCCAGCAAAAAATTATTTGAAAATCCCTGTCTTGTAAAATCCTTAAGAGTCTCAGGATTTCAAAGGCAACTGGATGAACCTGATTTTGAAGATTAGAAAGCATTTTCAATGAACTCATACTGTCAGTATAAATACAGAATTTACGCTCAGAAGAGAGTGAAATCCTCTGAAGAGCATAAAAAACTGCTAATAATTCCGCAGACAAAACTGAAAGAGAAGTGTCTAGGCGGTAACTGAAGGTATCGGTATCAAAAACAATACCGCAACCAACATGATCATTTGACTTCGAACCATCCGTAAAAATTTTTAAATATTTTGCATACTGACAGGAATGAGCACTGAATAAATTCTGATAGACAATAGGAGCAGTACCCTGCTTCCCAAACCCAGAGAAGGGATTTAAAAAAGAAAATTGGAGAATATCCCAAGGAGGAAAGGAAAAGAGATCAGTAGTTTGGATTACCTTACCATGGAGTTCAGAATCATGAAGGATGGATTTAGCTCTCTCACAGAAGGGAAGGATGTGAGACGGTCGAGCATTATGAAGTCTCCGAAGACTATCCGGAAAAATCATAGAAGACAAGGGGTGCTTCGGAAAAGACAAAATTCGAAGGTAGTACTGTACGGATAATTTTTCGCGTCGTAAACTAAGTGGTAATTGGTGACATAGAACATACAAATTATTCACTGGTGAAGTGCGAAATGCTCCTGAGCAAATTCTCAAAGCAGAATGGTGTATAGTGTCAAGTCTGCGTAAGATGGTAGAACGCGCAGTGCCATACACCATACATCCGTAGTCAATACGAGATAAAACAACTGCTTGATAAATTCGGAGCATGGATTTGGACTTTGACTTTGGATCTTTTTAAAAAACTAAGACTTTTTTAAATATGAAGACTTTTTCCAGGTATTAATATACCACATAAAACTTAGAAAGAATTTCCTCCTGCCAACAGTGTTTAATTTTTTATTATTGTATAAAAACACACACACAAAAAGAAAATCTGAAAAATGTAGATATTTTGACTTTGGATCTTTTTAAAAAATTACTGCACACCTTAAAACCTAATTAAATGCCAGGTTTTATAAAACGTATATTTCTGAAAATTCACAAAAAATTTCACACCTCTACTTCCATTTTTGAGAAAGCTTTAGACTTTCGAAATGTAGCATAATAATAATGGGAAAATACATTTAAAATTTTTATTCATCTAAATCGTAATAAAAAATCTATCCAATTTGCCTGTAACTTATACAAAATATGATTCAAGTTATTCTAAGTCATTTGTTTAAAGTTAAAAAATGTATTTCACATTGCTTAAAGTTAAAAAATGAAAATTTATTGAAGCAAAATATTATATTCGTATATTGCAGATATGAAGAATAACGAAAGGTCAAAACTCCACAAATCTTCATTATAACACCTTTAAAATAACTAATACGCATATCAAAATTGATTAATCTGCCATAAACATGAATTTACAACATAAAAAGAAATAAACACCTTTATTTTCATCATTTTTAAAAGACTGAATGCGTCAGATATTATAAATGAACAAATACAAAACTAAAAAATAAACTAATTTTAAAATTTTATTTTTATAAGGAAAATTGCAGTATTAATATACTTGAAATTTTATACATGGGATATAATATATCACTGAAAATAGATATATATTATTGCGAAAAATTTTGATAACCTTTAACTATAGAAAATGTTTATACAAATTAATTTTATTCCTACTGTTTAATCAGTTACTAAAAACTTAATGCTTTGTATTATGTTCATGAACATGCAATTTATAAATGCCCTGCTTTATATGTTATACCTCCTTTTTTATGAATTAATTTTTCCTTGCTAGTTTTTTTTTCTGCACAATATTAAACAACATTTTACTTCTTCGTTATCTAAAATATATCCTTCTAAAGTCTTTATACACTGCCAAATTTCTGGCATTCATATTTAGTAGCATGTTATTTTCTTTTTGAAAAAGTTCAAGCGTTTTTTAAGTTTCAACATTGTATTCCGAGACTGCTTCACAAACTGCAATATTTACTCGTTTGATCAATGAAGTTGTAACTTTTCAGCATTTACACCAAATGACAATGTGAAAAGTCTGATTGGAGTTTTGTGTCATGCTCCGAATACATCGCTCTAATAATTCATTTGATGCAAATCTTTGGTAAATTGTCAATATTTTTGCCAAAAGAGCTTCTTTTACAGGTGCTATTACAAATTTCCTACGTGCAGTAACTGCAAGTGACCATTAATCTTCACCTGAAAGGCTTTAAAATGCTATGTTTTTTTTTATGTCTGTGGAATATACTGTGATATGGCGTAGCATATATAGAAGTTCTCATTTTGTCAGCATTGCCTTTGTTATTCAATACGGCATTTTGATAATATTGTGTACGTTTCTTGATGGTTTCATCTTTGAAGCTGCCATGAGATTTTCCACCAATGGTTGAGTCCTCTAGACCGCCATTCTTTTACACAATTTCGAAGAGCTGTGCCAAATCGCTTGCTGATATGATTCAAGCATTTTTTTTTATCTCAATATCCTATATACTTTTGCTTCAGTTTATGCTTGAAAGGTTTCGAATTTCTATCTGAAAGTAAAGAGGTATATCTGAATCCTATTTTTTCAGACCTTAACCACAATACAAAAGCTGCTTTCACTTCCTTAGAACCTGAAGATCCACAGTGATTCATATTATAGGAATCTTTGTGGCCCTCATACCGAATTTCGAATCCAGCCGAGTTTTTATTGAGTCCACTCTTCGCCATTTCACACTCTTTTCAATATTTCGAAAATACATGACAGTCAACAACATACCCAGTGAGCATATTTATGACACAACCAATGCCAATCTATGATGAGAAAAGCTGACACTGTACATCTTCAGCTATATCACCAATTCGGCGAGCAACAGTATCATTTGAAAGAGGTATGGACTGCAATTTTGAAAAATTATCTCCAAACGTAGTTCCTACTATCTCAATTGCTGGCAAAATAAGCTCTTCACCAATGGTGTGTGGTTTTTACATCTGGCTATTTTATAGGAAATTTTTAAGATGTAATTAAAGCTTTTTTATTCACAGCAAAGTTTCTTTAAAAATGATTTCTACATTTTATATGATTTTAATTTTAATTCGAAGAATTCTCTGAGTTTGCTGTTGTACTCACTATGAAGCGTTTCCAAATGTCGTTTAAGTTTATTAGGTTTCATGCTGTCCGTAGCCAACATTTTTGAGCAAATGATACACAGGGGCCTTTCTTCTTCATTTACTTCAGTACTAGTAAACCCAAAATTGAATGAAAATTGGCGCGATGAAATTTATGATTGAAAACTGAGCCGCGAATATTAAAAGGTAGAGAAACGCTGTCATAGAGGGTTGAAAGTATCCCATAAGCCAAATATGATCGTATGCCTTCTTTATGTCTAAGAATATGGAAACCATATATATGATTTCTCCGCACAAATACATTACGGATTTCAGTCTCCAATTGTAGAAGGGTATCGATGATAGATCTACCTCTATGAAATCCACTTTGATACAACGGTATACACTTTTCCAATTCTGGTTGATGGATAAGTCGTAAGTTAATCATTCTTTTAAATGTTTTACTTAGACAGTTCGTAAGTGCTATTGGGCGATAGTTTGAAGAATCTTTTGGATTTTTCCCTGGTTTCAAAACTGGAATTATAATAGCATCCTACCATTGCGAAGGAAAAATTCCTTCATTCCAAATTCTATTATAAAGGTAGAGACTATTGTTAAGTGAAGGAACACTCAAATGGCGAAGTATGTGGTATGATATTCTATCGGGTCTCTGGCTGGTGTTATGAGATTTGGAAAGTAGCTTTTCCAGCTCACACATATTGAATTCAGAGTTATATGGGAGGGTATGTCGTATTTTAAAGTTAATCGGTTGTCGCTCAGCACAGTTCTTAATGCGTAGAAACGTAGGATTATAACTCTCTGAGCTAGCCACTTTGGAAAATGTTTCACCAATAATATTTGCAATGTCACGTGGTGATGAGTAAGTGGAAGAATTCTTTTTAAAAATAATAAAGGCAAATTCTTGATACATACCGTTAGCAGCCTTTATCTTTTTCCATAAACACTTACTCGAAATATTAGATTTAATGAGAGAGACATATGGAATCCAATACTCTCTCTGACTGCGTCTTCGAACTTTGCGGGCAAATGCATTTGTATACTTAAACGCAACCAGATTTTCTGTGATTGGACGCCTTCTAGAAATGTCCTAGCGTTTAGTTTGGCGTTCTCTTTTTCACGGCCGACATTATTTTACTAAGGTTTGGAAAACATACGAAGTCTGGTAGAACTTTTTCGAATTGTAGCATCAGCGGCATATAATATGATTTCAGTTATTTTTTTAACAGCCTCAGAGATATCCAAGGAATTAACTATTTTCTCTGTGATTGTGGCCAACTGCTTAAAGCTATCCCAATCTGCCCGTTGGAATAAGTAGACAGATGGTCGTTGATGGTCTTAACATTATCAGCAAGGGCAATCAAAATTGGAAAGTGGTCATTATTGAAAAGATCTCTTCCAACCGAAAAAGTTAAGAGTGGGAGCAATATTGGAGAACATACAGCAAGGTCTAATGAGTGAAATGAACGAGTGGGGCCATGAAAATGTCTTTTCATCACTGTTTAACAGGCAAAGATAATGATCAGAAATCAACTGTTCTATTTGCTGGCCACGAGAGTTAGCGCCCTCATTTTCCCATAGGATGCTAAGTATTAATAATATGAAAGAATCGCTAAATATTTTGAAATTAATAATGTAAATAATGATAACCAAAGTCTCACTGAATTAATAATGATA
>JAPMOR010073299.1:0-26253 GCA_026543865.1 Argiope aurantia
ATACGAGTTACTTGCGATCATACAATTTAAAAAAACGTAGTTGTATTTTAGATAAAGTTATTTAAAGATATAGTACAAAAAATGATTTAAAAAGCAAAATTTCAGATCTCCCAGTTATGATTACAGTGGCAATATAGTGAATTTTCCAAATATAAACAGAAATATTTTTTTAATCTATTTTCAATTTGTAAAGCAAAAGTATTATAAATGGCGTTGGAAGGGCACCTACAGTTAAAAAAAATGGATGAGAGAAATGGAAAGAGATTCAGAAAAAGAAGAAAATCATCAACAATTACAGAGAACTGCAAAAGAAAACTTTGCATTTTACTTCACAAATTTTCGACGTGTATGTGAAATGTCGTCTTTTAATACGAATACATATTCCGGAATTGTTTTCTCAATCACTCCGTGATTCCCTAGTAAACAGTTCCTTATAGAATTCACCTTTTTTGTTTGGGACTCCCTGCTCTATAACAAAAATTATTTGTTTCTATGTTTTACCCAACCTTGAGGTTTAGTCCATTCTTTTAGAAATATCTCTTTCATGTAGTGCAGTCTCATTGTCGCACATAGGAACTTCTCGAGACTAGCTGAAATTGGAATCACTTTGGAAGATCGCCTTTTAACGAAAAGTAACTCTTAAGAGTGCTGCATAGGCTGCACAGTTAGGTATTAGAAATTTTTATCCTTACAAAAAGAGTTACAGTCCTGTGACATAAAATTTCTACAACTGGATATCTAATTAATCAGAATTATAAAGTAATTACAGAAGTCGTTTTTCAAGTATTTACTGATGAGAAAAATCCAACAGTTGCTGCATTGTGCAGTGTGGTTCCAGGAACACATTCATTCACGCGAAAGCAGAAGTGACCTATGGTTGCATACAGCAGTCTACAATATCCTTGGATCTATCCTGTCTCAATTTATTAATATGCCGTCAAATGGAATTTTTGAAGCCCAAAACTGAAGTGAATAATGCTAAAGACAATATTGCACACATTTGTCGCAATGATCCAAAATAATCGGCAATCATGCCGAATATTAGGGTGCATTAGAATTTGTGAAAGAAATATTGAATATAGCTTTTGGCGCTTTTGCACAGTTTGAAAGATTTTACCCATTATCATATATTTGATTGTCCGTTTTTTTTATTTGAATCTTATACAGTTCCAGATTCCTCAGCTGAATGGAACTAACTCTGGCGCACATGATCCATATATATAAGAACTGTTCTATTAACAACTTGTTACGCAACACTGAAGGGAGTGAAATAGGGTAGTAGTAGGATTTACATTTTTTGTCATGAGTTCAGAGCATATCATTTCATTAAAAAGTTTTTACATGATCTTAAAATGCAGTGACATGAATAGTGGAAATTTCTATCATTTTAATATCTTTCTCCCAAAATAAGTTCAACACAATTTACAAAAAGAGAATTGTTTTTCCACAAGAGGGCGCACTTCAACCTTCTGAAAGTGTTTAGAATGTAAAAGATGTAAGAATATTGTTCTTTAGTAATCAGAAAACAACACGTAATTAGAATGAAATTTTGGGTTGCCATTTTCAAAGAAAGATGTGGTTGTATAACTTTGTGTGTTTGAGTCACAACTTCAGAACATATCATTGCGTAAAAATATATTTATACCATCATATGATGGTAAAAAATTCTTTGCTTATAATAATAGAAAAAATATCTTCAGGACATAAATTTCTTTTCCAAATAACTATTTTTTTAAAATTTTAATCATTGTTTTTAAAAACGTACGCATATTTTATAGCTGCGGGAATTGATTCTCCACGGGAGAGCATTCTTTATACACTGGTGTGCAAAACTTAAGCAACAGGTATGTTTTTTGTCATAACTTCACGAGAAATCATTTGAGAGACATGAAATTCAGAAATGAGATATAGCATTTTGTTCTGAAAGAATGACGAAAGCATAGTTGCGCAGAAATGAATACAATGCATACAGTATGGAATCAAACAAAAAAAGGCTTTATAGAACTCATAGTATCGTTACACATGATTGTCTGTCCAAGAGGAAGAACAGCAAGCAGATGTTCTTTAGTATGGGATATGCCCTCCCCTTACTGCAATGGTTGCTTCGCACCGTCTCCCCATACTCAGCACCAAATTGCCCAACAGTTCTTGAGGTAAGAGTGCCCATTCCTCAATCAGCATCTGTTTAAGTTGTCGGGTGTTCCCAGGAGGATGTAATCGTACCGCAAGGCGTCTCCCCAAAGCATCCCACACTTGTTCTATCGGATTTAAAACAGGGGAGCACGCCGGCCAATCCATTCGAGAGATATCTTCACATTCCAGAAGCTCCTCAACAGCATGAGTCCTGTGTGGTCGTGCATTGTCATCCATAAAAATGAAGTCTGATCCAATGGCACCTCGGAACAGACGCACATGGGGAAGGATCACCTCCTGACAATAGCGATCTCCAGTTACAGAACCTCTGTCGAAAACGTAGAGCTCAGTCCGCCCGTTCATCATAATGCCTCCCCAGACGACAACTCCAGGACCACCGAAACGGTCTCTATCCGTGATGTTACAAGCGATTCCCAACGCCAGCTGATTTGGAGAGATGTCGGGACACGGTTTCATCCCAGTAACATCACGGAAAGAGACCGTTTCGGTGGTCCTGGAGTTGCACACCAGTGTACTTTTAGAGCGATGCCGCTATTAGCTGGATTAAGAATCACATTAATGAAAGGGTTTAAGTGCAGCATTCTCAAAGAGAGTATCCACTGAACACAACGGGGCAGGAATATTTTGTTTTGAATATTTTTTCTTCAACAAAAGTCGAGATGAACCTCACATAGATGGCAAATCATTCTGAACAGTTGCATAATATTTCTTCTGCAAAACAGAATTCCCATATGTAAATTTTATCAGTCATCTTTATTTATGTTGAAGAAACGGTTGAGCTATTTTTGTAAACTAATGGATTCATTAAAGCCAATAAAAATATAAAACAATTTTTCCCCGTTGAAAAATTAATCCTAATTTTTTGGTCAATCGCTTTTGTTATCTATCTATAGAGCGCTCTTGTTAATGCTAAAACTAAGTATTTTTCTTTGAAAATATTCATTTTTGCTTTTATTTCCTTAAAAAATTTAAAAAAATAAATGTAAAACACGTGTTTTCAGTCCCTTTCTTCCAGCCTTTATAAACTGCAAATTTTTTATCTCATTTTTAACATCATTAAATCTAGAATTCAGGTAATTTTTTTTCACGTTATTTACTACTGTCATATCCTCATCATCAGTTATTTAATTATAAATATTGGCTTTCAAAATTGTTGCAATTTATTTTACTTTTTGATTTAATTCTTTTTTCTTTTTTGTACTTACAAATTTTAATGTCTCATTTGGTATCTCAAATGTATCTTTCATGGTTTTTTTTTATCTTCTCGTAGAGGATGTATAGCAATTGTCAAAAAAATTTGAACTTGAAAACTTCCCTGAGTTTGAAAAATACATTTTTGAAAAATCTCAGTCCGTTTACCTATCTATGATAAAGATAGTTCTAAAACACTTTGTGATACACAAATGAAACTTCGTATACGATCTTTACACCAAATTTGAGGATTTCTATCAAATTTTGTGTAAAATCTGCTCAGAGGAAGTCCGTCTATCCGACTGTTCGAACATAAGTTAAAACGATACTTATAAAATTAAGAGAGCTAGATTGATAAAATTCGGTACACAAATTTAAATCTATACCTCAGACAGCTATTAAATTTTGAGCTAAATCCAACAAGCGGCTGACGGGCCGCGGTGGCCTGGTGGTAAGGTCTCGGCTTCGGAACCGGAGGGTTTCAGGTTCGAGACTCGATTCCACCGAAGAACCGTCGTGTAAGGGGGTCTGTTGCACGTTAAATCCGTCTTGACCAAACGTCCTCCCGCTGGTGTGGTGTGGTGTGGTGTGGAGAGGGGGGTGCCAGCTCAGGTGTCGTCCTCGTCATCTGACCGCGGTTCAAAATTACGAGGTCCGTCCCAAAATAGCCCTAGTGTTGCTTCAAACGGGACGTTAATATAACTAAACTAAACTAAACCAACAAGCGGTTGACTGTCTGTCGATCTGTCCTTTCAAAAACATACAAAAGCGATAATTCAAAAACACAGTGACTTAAATATATCAAATTTGATATAGGATTTTGTGACAGCAAGTGCAGTTTTGTGTCAAATTTTAGTTTTAGATTGTTAGGAAAAACGTGTCTAAAACGCAAACTGGATTTTAAATACTATTAATACATGCCAGGGATTAATCACCAAATGGCTCGATATTATTTTCCGATACTATTAACGGCCTGCCAGGGAATAATCGCCAAAACCCTCGCCAAGGATGACACAATAGATTTAGTAAAAATGCTAAATTCACGCTATTTCGTAACTACTGTACGACGATGACATGTAAGTCGTTCTCTAGCATGACAAGTTTACCAAACTATATGCGAGGACATTTTGGAGGAACTACTCCCATTGGTTTTAGCTTGGAGTCAGTGAATAAATAAATACTTCTAATGATACGTTTATTTTGATTGAGTTATTATATGTTTTCCTCGTGCCTACTTTAATGCCATATATTCTTTTACAAAGCGTGTTAATAGACACTTTATTTAGCTTTTTCACATATTTTTAATATTATTGTATCGCGAATTCATGTCGCGAATTATATCATCATTATTGTAAGATCATCATCAGGGCCCAAATTTATTACTGGATTGAGAAAATTCCATTAAAGAAAATTAGAAAATCAAGGTTTTAATGTTATATGCTATGAAAGCAGGTTACAAAAGCCTGTGCGAAATACAAAAATATATCCCAAAAAATTCATGATTTTCATAAAATATTTATTTTCAAGCTCGTCTGCATTCCTTTGAATGCACAATGAAGCTTGAACCATGAAAATTACTTACTTGATCATAGCTGAATTGTTTTGCTGCAGTTAATATTAAGATATCTAAGTGCATTATTGCATGAAGTGCATTATTGCATATATATATATATATATATATATATATATATATATAATATAATATAATATATATATATATATATCCGTTTGGTTTGAAGCAACGCTAGGGCTATTTTGGGACGAACATCGTAATTTTGAACCGCGGTCAGATGATGAGGATGACACCTATTTTTTTCACTTTATTGTAGTGAATTCTGCAAATTATATATTTTTTTTTTCATTTCTCATGTTATAGTAAGCCCCAAGAGGATTTGGATTCCTGAAGTCGGATTAGACGGTTAAAAAAAACCCTCAGAGACCACTATAATGCTTTTTATATACAGAATTCAAAATAATATACTTTTAGAGATTTTCAAAGTTATACTCTTATCTTTATTTACCTAAAATAACAACAAATGATTTTTCTTGAAAAAATATTAATGTCTATTAATTTATATACAATGACTTGATTCATATACTTAGATGATGTTAAATTAAATGCCATTAACAGGATTGCATTTTCTTCTCTAAATAGAAAATTGGCAGAACTTTTTTTTGATGGATAAAACATTATATCTCCAAGAGATACAGTAATTTTTTATCAGCACCTTCTTTACACTTATATGAAAACTTAAATATACATTCCTTTGTTTTAAAACAAAAGATTATTTTTTTAAAAAAAATACTTGCAGCTTCTTTAAAGATATGCATAGGAAAAACTTTCGTAATGACACAAAAAGAAAGAAAGAATCATTAATATATAACTTACTTCTGGATAAAATTGCTTAAACAGTGGTAGGGCCCGTTTGTGGAAATCATTTTCTGATATATTAGCTGGAGCATTTCGAATAAATCTGTCACAAGCTTTAGTAAAAATTAACATTTTCTTAGCATTTTCGGCGTGGTCTTCAGAATCTGCGACTGTCATGTCTTCCACAACAAACTTTTCAACCAGTTCTGGCTTTAAAAGATAAAGATTTTATTAACTTTTATTAATAATAAAAGAGAATATGAGTTGGGTGTTGGCACTCTAAAGGCCAGAATATTTGACGGACAGTTCCGAACTATTGAAGAGAAAGTCAAATTATTTTCATTTTTACAACTAATGTTTCATTTTGAATTCTTTTTTCCTTAGTGCTCAAAATATAAAGATTGTGCTGAGTTATTTTGCTGAGATTTTTTTTTATGAACTGTACTGAAGGATGATGTGTATACCTTGTAGAGCCTTTTTTTTTTTGAAATTTTAATTAATTAAAAATGCATGATGGATATATTTTTTTTATTTTTCAGCTATATTCTCGAATGTATTATCGCTGAACTTGATTTTTTTGACCTTTTTAAATTAAAAAAAATGTTTTTAATGATGCCAAATAATCTAGCAAACAAGAGTTTCCTGGTTTTTTAAAAATATTTTTTAAAAATATTTTTAGAACATTTTAGTGCAAAATTCATTGTTGTGACAAAATTAAAAAAATTGTCTTCTTTCATGAAATATTTTTATGCCGCAATCTCTTTTGTTCTTCAAAGACAAAAAAAATTTCTTATAAATTATATGTAACGTTTACATCAGAACCTAAGTAAATATTGCAACGATGTTGCGCAATATGATACATGATATTATACAATATTATTATATATTGTTCTTACTAAATAATATTGAATAATGTTAAGCAATATTTTGAATATTATGCAATATCTTTTGACATTATTAAATATTTTTCAGCCACTAGGGATGTAAGAAAGTAATTTTACATTTTCGCGAAAGACAATGTGTAATTTGTTAAATATCATTCAGAAATTTAAAATTACAATGACACTATGATAACAAGAGAATCCATTAGGTCAACTCTTCTTTTGTTGAGAGATTCACGAACATTTAAAGACGCATAAGACTGTTATAGTTTGTGTGGATTGCAACGGTTTTAATGGCATTGTAATGTCTTCAATCTAGACACCAAAAATGTATTTTGTAGAATATAAACGAAACAAAAGGAAGACCATTAATATAATAGGGCAGAAGATACTGCATTTATGATAAAAAAATCACTGAAGTTTTATGAATATCAACTTAAAGATAAATAATTTGAATAATATTGGACAATATAGAATAATATTGGACAATATAGAATAATATTGAACAATATTATTCAATATTGCAAATATTATACTATATATTTAAGCATTTTATATTACGTTTATGATAAAAATATTTTTCTGGGAGAATTATGAATATCAAGCTAAAGTTGATTTAATTGAGATCAAATACAATCAATATTTCAGTCGAAATAGATGGCTACCAAAAACGGCTAGTATGAGAAAATAAAATTGCAATAATTTCATTCGAAAGATTTCAAGCAAAAAATTTTAAAACAAGATGAGCTCATTAACATTAAACTTTTGTATTAAATGTCTTACCATAAAGAAGCCCAATGAAAAAAAATTATTTCTTGTACAATTATCCTTCAAATTTTGCCATCAGATATTTTACTTTGATTAATTTTTTTCCTACAACTCTCCAATTTTCTTAAACTTTCATTGTAGTTAAAAAACATTTATTTTATTTTAGCTAAGAAACAGAATGGCAGTCTCGTAAGTTATAATTAATGACTTCATTGTTAAGTGCCAATCACACTATATAGTATACATTGTGATATTATCACAATAATATATCCTATAAATGTATTCCATCCAATAACTGTGTATTAAATACAAACATCTATGTGAAAATGCGATACAATTTATAGATTACTGATTAATTAATAGCCTTGTGAGGTTGAATTTCATTTGCTGAGAAAATTTTATTAAGGACACTTCTAAAATGTAAAATAATATATACAATTCAGCTTTTAATATTTTATAGAAAATAGGGGATTTGCTTAACAATCATGAATATAGAAATGCAAAATTAGAATTTTGTGATATTAGAAGTGGTTTAGAATAAAAATCTTTTCACATAATATAAGACACTGACTTCATAGCTCATACGTCATGAAAATTCAACAACCATATTTAGTATCACTAATTTAGACTAAAAATTATTTTACCTTTTCTAGTGCTAGAGCCATCACAGGTTTGCTTCCAATACTGTGAGCAACGAATACTGCTTTTGTTATGTGTTGAGACTTCATGAAGTTCTCAATGTCCACCATAACAGACCTCAAAGCAAAATGTTCACTGTATTCGCTTTGACCATGATTCCTCATGTCTATCGAATAAACCTAAGAAAATATCTTTTGATTATTTTCTGTGATTATTCAAAGCAACAGAGGAAAAAGATCATGTTAAAAAAAAAGATCCAAATTTTGAAGGACATTTCAGAGCTTGATAATAAAAATTTGACTATCCTTTGTCCCTTTCTTCTATAATTTAAATTCGATTAGTGAGTTTATAAATAAATTGTTACAAGTTTAAGCTAAAAACAAGTAGATATTTGAAAGTTGAAAAATATTTTGCAATCTTTAATTTCTAAGCAACAGCAGCAATCGAAAATTTATTTATCACAATAAAATGATAAATCGCTTACTTTAAATCTTTTAAATCATTCAGAAATTACAAAAAAAAGCTCATTTCAATTCCCCACATTCTGACATAAAGGGTCCATCTACAAATTCGTATGGAATTTCCAGTCGCTGATTAAAATTGAATAAAAATTATCTAATTATAGCATTTATTAGTCAACAAGGGTAAATCATTTTATATAAAACGACGACATAATTAAAACACGGATGTTTAGAATTAGAAAGAAAGAAAAAAGAGCTAAATGCTGAGCAATTTATGTATTCATACTATTTAAATCATGAAAAATAAAATCTACATAGACAAAACAAAAAAGGATATTTCCCTATTTTATCATTAGGGTTAAAAGTTGCTCTAGTTACTGTTTGCCAACGGATTCTAAAACTCTCCGAGCTTTTAAGCGTTAGGATGGATTTAATTCGACAAAATAGAGATGAGAGGAAAGATGAAAGGAGGAGATGTTTACATTTAACAATAAAATATATTCCGGAAATATGCACTCCTTTCTGCGCCTCACTTTCTAGTGACATAGAATTGTCGAAAAGTGGTCGTCTGAAACGAATAATACTGAATTTGGCATTAAAAAATTGGAATATTTGATGTGATTGGAAGATATTTATTAAACTTTTAATGCAGAAAAATTTCTTTATCAGAATTACTTTTAAAAGTGTTTTTTTTTTACAGTTTATTTTTTGTAACAAAGGTAGGCGGATGCTGTATATATAAAGATTTATATGTCGAATCTAATATTTTACGATTGCTTGTTACAGAATTATTTGAAACGGCTTGTGAATTGTGGGATTGTGGATAATTTCGCCTACTTAAAAGATAATGTAAAATTTGAATTTGTACAATAGGTAGATCAATTGGAAATGGAGGTATTCTCAGTCACTGCATTATTTTGAGAACAACATAGTACCATTCCTGCAAAAAAAAAAATGTACTGAATTCTTTGAGAAATTTAAAGCATTCAGAATATAAGAATAAAAGAATAAGAAGAATATATAGAATAAAAGAATGATTAAGAATATATAAAGAATAGAATAATAGAAAAGAATAATAAAAATATATAGAATAAAAGAATAAGAAGAATATATAAGAATTATTCCGTATAAAAGAATAAAAAAAACTGTACTTGGAAGATAAGTTCCTGGTTGTAAAATCAACAGGTGAATAGCTAATGCTGATTGAGAATGAAATATAACTGAGTAAAATTTATTTTAAGATAATTAACTATTAACGAGTTCATTAATTTTTTTCTTTTTGAAAATTTTAATTCTATTTTACTACTAAATTCCATGGCAGTTATTTCAAAAACAATTTCAGGAAATTTATTTGTGACAAAATAAATAATCGTTATATTGTCAGAGATAAAAGATAAAGCTTTTAATATTCTCTAATTCCCAAACAGCGCTTTTCTTTGTCAAACGATGCTATAACGGCCTAAAACGGCATTATGGATTTAAATTGGAAGAAACAATGCACAATTTTTGATGCTCGAACATAAATTTTGGTAGGAATTAATTTGAGTTTGTAATTGGTCCCATCTATCGCATAATTCTCATTTTCTACTTCAAAAACCTCTATGGACACAAATCATTCATTTCGTAATAGTTACATGAAAATAGCATTCAAAGTGCCTAAATTGCATGGATTTACTTCTAATTTTCTTGCTACATCTGGTTTTCAATGTTTTCCCCATTAAAATTTCACATCATTATAATTTGATAGATAAAAGTTTCCACGTATCTTCAATCATCTTCATCAGGCTACAATGTCAAAGTATCAAATAATTTCTAATTTACAATTAATGCATATTCCTAAACTGCAGCCTACTATTTATAAAAAAAAATATCGTCACCGCTTAAGAAAATCTATATTAGTTATATAGAAGAATATATGTATGTTTGTATCGGTGTGTTGCAGCATAGATCATTAGATATAGAACTATCAAACTGAGTGCAGATACACATTAGAAGGAGGAAATGGCCTTCTTGGAGTGATTTTTTTTTGAAAATTTAATTAGAATTTTAAAAAATAACAAAAAAAAAATTGAGGTTTTTTTTTAACCATAATTTCTGAACGGATTACAAATCAAATATAATTTTTTTTTATTTTCGTAAATTTCAAAATATTTCTTATTACATCAATTTAAAAACCTTATATTTTTTGTCTGTTAAAAAAAATATTTTAGTTATGTTTCACATCATCATTTCTTAATATACTGAAAAGAATTCGTTTTCATTTTTTATTCAAATATTTAAACTAAATTTTTCTTCCTTTATCGTGGATAAAAATGGATATATTTTTACATATTGGACAGGTATTTTATTAATGTTTATGTTTAATTAAATGTTAATTAACTAAACAGTTGTTTAATATTTTTATGAAACATTTTGAAATTTTTAGATTTTTATAACAAAGATTTAACTCTAGAAGAATTGTTCATTTTTAAAATTCTCAAATTTTTAATCACGGTAGTTCTTTCTGTAAAATAATTGTACGCATAAAAATATATTATAATTTTTTAAGACATTAAAGTCCTCAGATCAGAATACTTGGAATCGCAGAAAATTTAATGTAAAATGTTCTGAGTTATTGCGTAAATTATGAAATATATCTTGTACCAAAATTACAATGTTGAATGTTTTTACTATTATCTTTATATTTAGTGAATAAGTTTTCGTTTGTAAAAGAAAGTTATATTTCTTAAACAATTTCAATTTTTGGATTAATTAATTTTGTTGCTTGTTTATTAGTTACGTTATGAAATGTCTGAAATAGAACCGTTTACATGTTTCTCAGAGTTTAAATTTTAAAAATAATTTTCTTGACAAGCAACTGATAGCTATAAAGGCTTTTAGCAATTAATAATTAATACCAGTTAATCAACTTATCCCCAAAAGTGCCGTGGGAATCAGTTGAAATTAATTAATTTTAAAAATCATTTGCTTCAGTTAATTTACAGAAAAATAGAAAATATTATGTTATCAAATTTTCAAGATTTAAAAAAATCTCAAAACTTTAATGTAAGAATAGAAGTACTCTAAACAAATAATACTTTTGTACTCTATTTAATGTAGATTAACTTTTTTTAAAAAATATTTATTTCAGCGTCTTAATATTTGCCGATTGTTTAATCTTTGTATTTTGATGATAATTATTTTCTATTTTTCCAACAAAGCCAATAAAAGTATGTTTTTTAAAAAAATAATTATAACTAAGATTTTTTTGAACTCTTCATTTTTAAATGCTATCCGTATTCATCATAAAGATTACAATAATTTTTAATCAATTTTCTCTCAAATTTATTGCTAGAAAGCGATTATTATGTGGAATGAAAAATTAAATAAAATGAATCGATAAATTAAAAATTAGTATCCGAAATTTATATTGCTATTAGAAAGAAATTTTAGATATTTAACGAATAAGAAAGCAACTTAAAATTTACTACAAATCTCCGTCCAAAAACATGAAATTCACAAGCATGCAAGAAGTTAATTAAAATTTTATAATACTATCTTTGAAAATATGTAATTTTAAATTTTAGCTAACACAATATTAAATACGGAATTGTAGTAAATTAACATAAAACCAGAGTTTTACTTTTCTCTTTGTTTTATTGGCTATCTTCTGCTTCACAAAATTCCACGAACGATGAGTTGCAAAAAGACCATGGATGAATATGATTGGACATTTCTTTGAATCAGATCCACCCTCAGGTTCATTTATCGTGAAAAAGAGATTGACAGGTTCATAACTGAAAAACATACAGAAAGAAAAATATTTTTGAGCACATACTGTCAAATAATTTTTAAATTAACGTGAGCACTTTGATTGGACAGTAAAGTTAAAAACCATGAATAAAATAAAGTTAAAAGTTGAATAAAGTTAAAAACCATATTTTAAACAGAATTCAAAAAAGTTTTTCGATATTTGAAAAGGGAAGAAAATTACTAACAAATAAATACATAAAAATTGTTTTATTTAATTTTTTTTTAATTTCAAAGAGAATAAAGCTATAAAACTCTCTTAACAATTTTTTTTTTAGTTTCCAGCTCTAACCACACTGATATGAATATGCAACGTTTATGAATTTATTCAATACTTTTTGTTTTTATAAATGAAGAAATAGTGTATGTTTTGTTGGTTTTTCTTTTAGCCATTATAAAAACAACTATTATCACGCCATTTGGTACAAAATTCACGAAAACTATTTATTCTCAATTATTAAGAAAATTTTTTCTTTGAGTGAATATTATTTATAAATAGAAGCATAATTTTTCTTGCCACGTTGTGAATGGTTAATTGCAAATTGCAAATTGCATCCTATATAAATCTAGATTTTAATAAAATGATGAAATTCATAAAATCACAATCAAGCAATATGTAGCCTTAATGTTATGAATTGTTTGAGCTTGCATTAAATATTCATTTGTAAAGGGCATAATTTCTTTCTAAAGTTTACGAAAAAGAATGATTTGTATGAATGAAAAAGAAAATAAAAAGAATACAAATAAAATGAAATAATTTCAAACTAAGAGGGAAATTACCTATTTTCAGATGACATTTTGATTTTTTGAGAACAAGTTGCAAAGGTACAAGGATACGTGCGAATATTTTTTGTTCTTCCACGATTTCTCCTTGAGAAATAAAAGAACTAAAACACTTCTTTTCTTTTCCATATAATTAGTATTTAATGAATATTTTTGAAACATCCATAGGCGTTATGACATGGGCGTTATTCTTATCTATTATTTCCTTAAAAAGAAAAACAACGATTATTTTTTATAGGTGGTGAACGAATTCTGTCAGTTAACCAATGAGATGCCTGAGATGAATGCAATAAACTGCCTCATACACATACAGGCTCTGTAAAAAAAAAGAATCGCCCAGCTTTAATCTGACATCGTTCATCGTGTAATTATAGAAAAGGTGTCATTCGAAAGGTTGGGACTCAACTCACAATTAGTATTTTCTTTCCTTGCAAACTGTTTAGTCATAACATCCGCAGCCTGATTGTCTCTGATATTTGTATGCGTATATTCATATAAGTTTGATATTTGTCTCAACTATTTTCTAATTTTTAAAATAATTTTCGATAATGATTTATGAAATTTCTGAAGTCGATATAAGCAAAAAAGCCTGGATTAGTCTGGCAAGGCAAATATTTTTCGCAGTACAAAAGTTCGAAAACTATATTTATAAATCCGCTTGTAGCAAAGATGACTTTCGGCGGGTAATACAATTCTGTTTGTATATATTGTAGATATCTGCTTTGTCTACTTTAAAATATGACGAAAGGAAATCATTGCATTTGTGCCTTATCAAATATAGCAATAAAGGATACTCGCTGTCTTTAACCCTCCTGTCGGCGGCGTTCAGATTGCTATACTTAGCGAAAGTGGCACATCTGAATACCAGGTTTATTCTTAAAAGTGTCAGGATTTTGACAAAGGGATTGCTTTCCCCTTTTGCGGTCAGTTCAGCGCTGCTGGGTGCGAGTCATTAGCCGACCACATGGTGTGAGTGGCATGTATTGCTTATCACTGCCTTTCGATTTTTAAGAGTATTTTTCTTTAAGTGGTTAGGAAGAGAGTGACAATAACATATATTGAAAATGCAGAAAGTGTGATTGTTTTTTAGAGGTTTTTCGATTATTTCATTAAACACCGCATACAATTTGCGTTAGGAATAAATTATTGTTATGTTTAACTTGATAAGTATCTAATTTTTATAAATTGATATTGTTCGTCTAATATTTTTTTTCATTGTAATATATTTTTCTCAAAATTTTTAATCCCCTCTTACTGTGAAATTATTTCTCGAAATTACGTACAAGCGATTTAACTCTTGAAAAAAATTTCGTTTCAGCGCATTCCCAATGTATTTTAATATTTTAAAAGGCGCATTTAAAATATTAATTGCGATAAATAACATCAGTTTATAATTTTTCTTCTTCAGTATTTAGAAAATAATTATATAATTATGGAATTTGATGCGATATTTCAGTTTCCGAGATATCGATTTTTAGTGCTTATCTGCATGATTAAAATTTTGCAATTTTAAATATTTTACAATAATTCAGTAATGCTGAAATAACTGGATTATGCAGCTGATGCACTTTATGACTGCAACAAATAAAAGCAATTGTCAAAATATTTCTTTGTAATATCCATGATACAAATTTGGCCTGGAAAAATGATTTAAATAATACACGTTATTTAGACTTATAATTAACCATTTCAACTGAAATTTTTCGAATGCTTCTAAAGAAAGTTCCCACAGAATATTATGAATAATTTTAAAATAAATTACAATTTAAAAAAAAAATCAACTTTCAGTTATTCGGGTTAGAATCAAAGCTCTCACTATTTTGCAATCGGATAACGACATATCGTGAGGTAATCGAATCATTAAAAACATTTCTGAATTTAAAATCTTTGCAAACGCAGTTGCATTGATCATTTTTTTACTTATTTCTTCCTAGCTGCTTTTGGCGACCAACACATGTGCCGAGATTGCTGGTCAATATAAAATTTTAAATTAAATGGTTTCTTCAGCAAAACATCTTAGAATTTCAAGTTTTGGAATTTCAATTCATATAACTCCTATTATTTCAGACACCATGCACCATTCTATACTACATAATTTTTGAATTTTCTTTCAGCCGAACTACCATAATTCCTTAATTTAAAACGGGAATGAATAAACTTCAATTAATGCAAAACCTTTTTTGTTGAAACCAATTAGGCTTATTAAATTACTAAATTCGGAGAATAGAATCATTCAACAATAAAGTTTTATGTATACTACTGAATATTTCTTTTTAATTTTTGAAATGTTTCAGATGATCTATCACATATCTTATCTAGTGAAAAATTTTCTGATCCAACTACAATTCAGCTTATTATAATAATAATGTAATTTTCAAGTGATAAAAACAATCAGATATTGCTATATTTTTTATTATATTACAGGATAGAGCAAATATTTTAAAAATGAATGAAACGTTGAAAAAGTTTCTTCAATGCTTAGTTATAAAATTAAACTTTAGTTCAATTACAAAAAAATTACTAAAAGTATATTAAAAGCAAGCTTTAACAGAAATTTACTAATTATGGAAATATAAGCCATGTCTTCGTAACTTCATCTTGAACAATAGAAAAAAAGTCCATGATCAAATATGTGTAGCAATAATATAAACGGCTTGAATATAACAGTGAAATATGCTGCTTTTAAAACGGCTAAATATATGCTCTTGAATTTATTACAAATAAATAAAAACAATGAAGTACAAAACAAATGAATCATTGAAAAAGTAATCTTTTGAATTTTAAGATGATACAAAAAAATTCTTTTTATACTGTAATAATTGTGAAAGTTGTAATAAAAAACTCGTTAAAATCTCATTTAATTTTAAATTAATAATTCTTTAAAATTTTCAGAAGTAAAAAAATTATATCTACAATGCACAGTTTCATTTTCTAGGATGTATATTCCACTGAGATAAATATGTAAGCTCTAATAGAGTGCCAAAACGCACAAACATTCGTCTCTGTTAATAATAAAGATGGACGATTGTGTGCATCATTATTTGCCTGTTTGTTTTGCTGATCTTCAGACATCACAGTTTGAAACAGAATTACCAAAATCAGTAACTACAAACTTTGGACAGTGGAACTCATTTCTTTAAAATTTTAATTTACCCTTTCTAAGGGCATGGGAATTACGCTCATCACCAAATTCATTAATCTTTGAATAAAGTTATGTAAGTTGGCATAAATTCTTACGAATTTTAAAGTAAGACAAAGAGGCTTTTCAGTAAGACAAAGAATTGTTTCTTAATTATTAATTGACAAAATTAATTAATAAATCAGATTAAATTTATCTAATAAGTGAATCTCTTTTCCTAGGTCAATCTCAATTTTAAAAACATTTTGTCACAAACTAAATGTCAGCTGCACGCATTAAAATTCTTTAAAATGCTAAGATAAGAGATAAAAATAGATCAAGGAGAAAAAAATGGCAACAATTTAAAAAAAAAGCATAGTATAATTATTTCATTTTATTTAAATTGACAAACAATTCTCACTTTTAACTTACTCTTTCATTTACTTTCCCATGGATTAAATTACTGAACGTTAAAGGTATAAGTAAAAATGTTAGTAGAAACCAGTTTAACATTAACAAAATCGCTCGATGTATATGAGATTGAGCAGTGAATTAAGATTAATATTTAGATAAAAAAAATGGAACCTATAAAAACTGCGCTTATATTAACTTTGAAAATATTATTAAATGCCAGAAAAAATATAAAAACTATGAAACTTATATCTCTACAATGCTTACATTTTTGTTCGAGTTCGTCAAGGAGTGTGAAATTACATGAGATTTAAAGAATTAAACAAATATTCAATTTTCATATATAGATTATTACTTTATATAAAAAATGATTTAATATAATGAATGTTAATCTTTCCCAAAAATCCCACTGTAATATATTGGCTCTATATATATCTCCGTTTTTAAATTCACTTATTAATGAAAAATAAAAATAAAAATATTTCATTAAAAATTAAAAAGTTTCGTTCATTAAGTAAATTCTGTACATAGGTTTAGTGTCTTATTTTCAAAAATAAATTGCATAAGCAATCCTTAAATGAAAGCACGCTATAAAAGAGAAACTCGTAAATTTGAATTTTATATTTTTTTTAATTTATTTTTTAGGTAAACTATTTTCTTATGCTAGAAAGTTTTAAGATCTTATTGATCAAATTATTATTAATAATACGTATATTTATTCATTCCAGGTATATATTTTCGTAAGTTCAATTTTATCCCCTTTATTTAAAACTCCTTTTGGATACGTATTTAAAATTAAAATCTCAAAAGTAACGGCTCAGAACGTAAGCGAGATTTTAAAATGCATAAAAGGACGCGAGCAGGAAGACGCCAATCATATCTTCCACTGATAACGATTCACTTTTCCTTATCTCACATTCCCATCTCATTATCTCACAGCTTGAGATTGGGGGAAGAGATAAACAGGAACCCGTAAAAATACGGGCAGTGATAGTTTTAAGGGAGTTTTTGTTTCCGTCTATAGGCGGGCGCGCCATTTTGAAGGGAAAAAATATTCCTCTTAAGATGGGTTTGCCAGTTGCAGGGTTAATTACCACTCATCAGAAGCTAATGAACATTAGTGCACATTTCCCTCCCCCCTTCATTTCTCGAACTAGTGAAGATAATTTCTAAATTATCCTGTTGTATTTTGACGAGGGGATGCCTACAAAATATATTTTCCAAATTAATATATATATATACATCTACATTTGATACTTTTCAGAAAACAATTTTATAAAATATTTTTGTGGTTCATCAAGAACAATGTAGAATTTACAGAACATTGAAATTCCTCAGAACGCTTTAAGATCATCGAAATTATAATTAATTTCGTAATTTATAATTGAATTATAAATTACGAACATTACATTATATTCGTAATTTATAATTAAAATTGATAATTGCCACTTTAAAGGATCATTTTCATACGATTAATGTGAAACTAGAAACTTCGTTAAAATTCATTCTGAAACTATAATTCGTTATACGTTGCATGTACAAAGAAGGTTACAGTATTTCCCACTTTTTCAAGCTTTCACCACTCTAATTAGTTTAAAGAGGAAGAAAAGAAAAAGAAAATGACATCGATACTAACCCGAAATGTTTTGAGTAAACATTGTATCATTTAAACAGGAGAAATAAAAATAATTTCTTTAATGTGTATGAACTTGAAAGGTAAATTAATTTTATAAGAAAAAATATAATAATATAAAAAAATATTTATTTAATAAAATAACTCAGAGAAACAAGGACAGAAATCTGTTTTATGCGACACATTACAGTATAAAACAGTGATTGTACTTTTTTGTCTTTAATAAATATTTGTTAATATTGTGGATGCAATATTAGGTATTAAAATTAAAGCCCTCATGCTAAAAAAAAACCCCGATTCATCTTAAGTTATTCAATAGGTTTATTATAAAGGAGAAGAAATAAATAGAATATTTTACGTATTGTTTCAGCTATATTTCTCTTAAGAATAAGTATAGTTGCAATGGCAAAATATATTAGGAGTTAATTTGCGGTCGATGTTTATTTGAGGTAAGCAGGAAGAATAAGAACAATATTGTCTATAATTTTAATAATTATCATTTTTTAAAGTTTATCTCCTTCTTTTTCTGAGAAATTTTACACATGTAAGTGGTTTCCTGGATTAGGATCTTCTCACCATTGCAGCCACTACTTCTTTGGTCTTTTGAAAAGTATACAAACAAAATAATATTGTATCTATAAAATATTAATGAAAGATTCTACTTCAAAGATTTGGGGAATAATAAATCTTTTATTCTCATTAAGTAAAAATATATTGTGTTTGGTCATTATTACACTTCATGAAATAAAAAAATTAAAAATCTCCTTAAATAATAAAAATGAATGTATTATTCTAAAACTGTAGAAAAATGATTCTTCTTAAATGAAAAATGCTTTGAATTTTTTTTCGTTCATTAATATAATCTTTGTTAGAAGGAATTCCTTCAGAATTCACGTTTTTGATATTTTATCCTCATACAAAAAAATTGGATTCTGAGTTTTTAATTAAAATAATAATCTAATTATTTTAATTCAAACCATATTCAAAGCTATTTTATTTATTTTAATTTAACATTTGTAAACTAAATTCTCAATCTAAATGCCTAGTTGTTGCTTTTATTCATCAATACGACTAACAAATTCCATTTAAACAACAAAATATCGGATAAGAATATTTCAAAATGTTTCGATAATGTTATAATTATGGTTTTGAAAATTCTCACTGAAAAGTTTTATTTTAATTGGAACTAACAATAAAATGTCTCAGTGCCTTTTCTGAATTCAAAATTGAAATATATTTATGTTTCCAACTATTAAAATAAATATTTTCTATTTCAAAAATGTCAGTTTCTTTTAACCAAATTACAAATAAAAATTCAAGTGCAAAATTTTTATATTTCTAAAATTATTTATAAATTCTTAATATAACTTTTCATTCATATAACTGAAAAAAAAATGAATCTATTGCATAAATAAATTTTGGTATAATGCTTCCGCATATAATGGAAATTCATTTAACTCAGTAAAAAATTTGTAATTAATGATCATATACACCGATAAGCAGCCATGTACAACTAGATAAGATTAATTTAATTTTTTTTTCTTTTGCTTAGATAAGCAAATGTATAACATTTACTCACTGTGAAATGAAATTTTTAAAAAAATGAATATTTAAAAGAAATAACATTTCATTAGTACATTAGCATTATTAGCAATTAAAAATTAGGGAACACTTATATAGATTCATTCGAAAATACATGTACTGTGCAATGCAATGCCTTGTTAGTAAAGCTTCGTATCCCCACGTACAAGCGGCCTCTATAATTTTGTTTGTACCATAATTCCACAAAATTCTACAATACTTCATTTTCTTCTCCCACCCCCTCAAACTCTGATTTGCTGGCATGGATTTTAAATTAAACGCGTTTAACTTTCATTTCAACATACGAAAATTTCTTAGTCTTTTAGCCAGTACTGTGTAATATACAATATAAAATTCATTTCAAATGATTTTATTCAGCATTTATTATGAGAGTGCTATTTTTACACATATCAAAAGCATTCTGAAACGCGCCTGTACTCTTTCAATGAAAAATCCTTAATTCGTAATTTCACATCTCACTGCCTTTGGAATACCGCACATTCTAAAGCTCATTACTGTGATTGACTGAAACAGTTAGAAATTTCTAATCTAAAATTTTCTTCTCAATTCTAAAGGATCCTATGAAGTGTTTCCTGATCTCTTAATAATGATTTCCTTTGCCTTTACCTTTGTTATGAAACCATATCAATTTTCATTTGACTGCACAGGTGCAAACGATGCAGAATAATTACAAATTAATATAATGGAATTTAATTAATTTCTGAGAAATCAACGGAAATTCTTAAGACTCTTGCTGATCAAATGGAATTTGACTTTTATGTATTTAAATTATGTCTTACGTCTGGAACTGATTAATTGGAGAAAATTGAGATTCTTAAGCATTCCGTTATTTATGGTCGACATATTTTAGATCCTTGATCGAATTTTTTTTAAATTGAAATTCTTAAGGATTTCATAATTAAAAATTTTAGATACCAGATCCAATTTTGTAAAAAATTATAAATTATTTAAAATCACAAGTGTAATTTTAGTTTCCTACGGAAAAGCGGTTCGAAAATTTTACTTGAGAAATATTTAGCTTTTTATTTGATTAAAAGTAAAAAAGTAACATAATAGTTTTTTTAATTATTCTGTTTTAAATATCTATATTTTTTATCAATAAAAATATGTAAAATATCGAATTTATGTACGTATGTTGATAAGTTTATCTAAAAGAAAATAAAAATTTCAGTGCCATAGAATCGTAAAATGCTAAATTGCATATATTTTAAGAGAATGAAATAAAATTCAAATTTATTTTAAGTCGAGACCAAATCGTATTCTATCTTTTTATCCTTTTTTTTAATACATAAATATATAATATACCTATTTCCTAGTAAAATTAATTTTATACTTCGTAGCATGACTTTAAAAATACCTGTTGTAATATATTAGAATAGTAATAACCATTAGCTCACTTCTTCAACCTCCTCAAAGGCACTTGGAAAATTCTAAATTATTGGAGATTCAGAAAAAATGCTAAATTTTAGGCAAATATTAATATTCCATAACTGCTCTATATCACTGTCATGCAAAGTTTTCACTGGGATAATACCTTTATCCCAGTGAAAGCCTTAGAGAGTATGGGATAATATCTTTATACCTTAGTGAGTATATGAGAAAGTTTTCAGGAGACCACTTCTACTGATTAAAATATATTATTTCGCCTTCATTCATAAATAAAATTTATTGATTCATGACTCTATATCAAAGTAAAGGTTGTATCGAAGTGCGAAGAATGTATAATAAAACTGAAACAAACACAAAAAAAGCAAATCTTGAAAATTAAATATTTTTTTGTGAATGCACAATGGTCGTTTATTTTAATATGCTGTGAAATCAGACGTCTGAATTAAACTTACTACTGATTATTTCAATATCAGATAATGTAAAAATCTGTTGTATCAACCTTTGCATTTTTATAAAACTTATTAAAAAATATTGTCTGTAATAATATTGATATCATCGGAAAGTTAATAGTTTAAATTTTATACTATTATGTAATAAAAATATTATTTTCCATAGTGTACTACAAAGCTAATAAAAAATGCTTTTTAAAATTTCAGTTTTTTTTAATTTTAACATTAATTTAAAATAAAATTTCTCACTATGGGCAATTGCTGTTGAAGAAATAATTCTATGAAAAAATTCTTAGATTTGCATCCAACAATCTGGCAGCAATTTACAGGCATTCTGCCAGGTTAAAAATAATAGTATTTTTATAATCTTTTTAAAAACAGGATTTTATATAATGTCAACAATATAATGGATTTTATATACTGTCAACTTTATCAATGTACATAAAAAAGTTCAAAGGAAACACTCTGAACCCATTTACTAAATATTTATTCTGTTTTAAATATTTCAGAAGTTCCAGTTGAGTACGTCAGTAGTACAAAAAAAAAAAAAAAGACACAAAGTTATATGTGTTTATGACATGTAGTTTTCTCTACAGTGTCCTTTTTAAGATAAAAGATACCAAACAAAAACACACTTTCATTAAATGAAAAATGTTTTCCATTAATATTGGATTCTTTCACAAAGATTTACAAATATTTTTTTTCTTTGAAGAAAACGAAACAGGATTCTTTTTAGTTAATATGATGGAAGACAAAAATTTTTGTATAGAAAGAATCGTTTTAAAAAATAACCTGAAGGAAAAAGGACATTATATAGAGACTATCTCTTAGCTTTTAGAAGTTGTTTCTTTTAATAAATAGTAAAAAAAAAGACTGGAAAGGCCACGCATTAGCTATTTTTTGCACTTAGAGAGCTGCTTGCAGCATCTTATCGGTAGTATTTACTTGACGCTTTTTTGTTATATCAAACTTGCTGGAAATAGTTTTTCGCACTATTTTTCAATTAAGATATTGGTTTCTGTCTCATTCACCGTTACATTGATTACGTAAGCGTTTTATGAGTAAAAAACCCATTGATTGTCTCATCATAAATTAGTCAATCCATTGCAAAACTGATTACTCAAAAGATACATATAAATAAGGACAACGATTATTGGCTGTATTGAAGATTTTACAAAAATTAATGAATTATTTTTCATAAATTTAACATTTTCTATTTTAAATTTAAATTAGCTAGAAAATAACGATTTTAAAATCTGCAAACTAAGCTTAAAAGATGAATCTAAATTTATAAATAAGAACTATCCCACGTGGTGCGGGTTTTGCACCGCGAATACGTAAATGAAGAGTTGCTATATAAATAAATAGGTTGTCATTTCTTTGTTGTAAATTCTAGTAGTGTGAAGCCGTTTTACTTCCATTTCTACAAAGGAAAGCACTTTCCTCGGGAGAGGTTGGTCTGTGACTTGTGATAGCAGTTAGGAATCTATCGACCTTTTCCGAACATTAACATGATTTTCATTTAATCAAATCTCGAATGCTTAATATTTTCAAAGTTAAAAGATAGCAAAAACTTTTTTGTAACAAAATTATTCCTTAACACTCTGTACAATCAAAAACAGAATTTCATAGAATTGTCCACGGATATTTTTAATTATTCATTTAGTTACAATATACAATGAAATTATACAATAAATTATCCATTTCGAATTACTCACTGTAAAAGAATATAATTCATAGTAAACCGATAAACATCTTCTGATAATGAAATTCAGAAAAAAATTATTGAATCTTAGGAATCAAATTCTAACATTCTATGCCTTATTGATTGTTTTGTATTTTACTTATGAGTAGGTTATATTCTGCCTTCTTATAAATTCATTTGTAATACCTTAATAATTAAGTAATGAGGCAATTTGCTTTATAAATTTTTTACTGGGAGCTAAAATAATTTAACAAATAAATTTCAGTTGAAAATTTATGTAATTATTTACATACATTCCTTACCTGAATTATATCTCCCACCAGAGAGCACATCAGACATGGGATGAGAGGATTCCGGTATAGTGCCACTATTGTAATACTATTTCCTGATTTATGATAGCAACAAAATAATTGTTCTTAAAATTACTTTCAACGTAAAGTTTGTTCAAATTAAATGCGTTCAAGTCTATTCGAATGACTGAAAAATATCTCAGAAAAATATGTTAAAAAAACATAAAGCTCAGGAAAAAAATTAATTTCATTCATAAAATTAAATAAAATAAACATAAATTATAAAAACAATGTAAGATTTGCATTAAAAAATCTTACATTGAACTTAAATTATTTATAAATATTCAATACTTGTATATGTATTAAAATCACGACATATACAGAAATTCGGTTAATTGATAATTAATCGGATAAATTTATTTGAATAATTGGAATTTTACATTTCAATCTTAAATCAATTAAACTTATCCCTTTATTCACTGACGTTACTTATTAAAATTATACCAGCCTTCCTTCCAAAACAATAGGATTAATTCTTGAAAGCCCCCAAAGTCCTCCAAGTCTTAACCAATGAAAAATTGTCACGTACAATGCCCCATTTTTTCTCTAACTCCCTTCTGAATAGGTAGAAAAATTCTTTTTTTACTCTCCAAGCAACTCGGACATAGAGAGCAAATCCTTGTTTCTGTCACTGCCACCGTAAAATGACTGCGAATTCCCAAGTGATCCTGTCTCAGTTTTGTCTCTGCCTAGTGGATCTCAGATTGTTTGGCTTTATGAAATCCCAACCAGGATTTAGAGGGACTTGTTGTTTGTCCGGTGAAAGAAGTCAAGTTCCAGGTTGATCTAATTTCAGATAAAAGTTATAAGTGGATTTGGAATTTGTTATACGAAAAATCCATTATCCGATTGCAGAAATGGAATTATTTCCAGTGAATTCGCCTGAGGTGATCCGGAAAGATTCTTCTGTAAAAACTAGGATTGAAATATCTCTAAATCCGTTAAGTAATAGTTATTTTAATATTCCATTAGTACAAAGTAAACCAATTCCACTGAATAATCTTTAAACATATGACATAATATTTGGATTTCAGGGCCCCTTTCAGAAACCGAGTCTGAAAAGATTTAAACTTTAAAGATAATGAAAAGCTGTGTTTTAAAAGTGGAAATAATCAATTGAAAAAGGAGGAAAATTACAAAATAATTATTGGGTGTAGAAGGATAGTTTTCAAATATATAAATTATACACTTCGGTTCACATCAGATAAAGAAGAAGTAGATATTGAAATTTTATTTACATATTTTCATTTGAGCCATTGAATGAAACATGAACTCATTATTATTATCATGCATCATAATCAAATGGGGAAAAAATCATTTGCTTTATTGGAAGTATTGAAGATTTGTATTTGAGTAAATGTCTCCTGTTCTTACAATTTTCGATTTTTTCTCTTCAAATTAAATAAAAAATGATATACATGTATTACCATCTAGAAAAACAAGTAATAAATTCTAGAAACGTATTACTAGAATAGCAACTCTTTTATCAGCATGGACAATGGGATACTCCAATGTCACAGTGAAGAATCGGAGTTGGTATAATGAAATTTAATGTAGGACAGTATAATGGTATAATGAAAGAAAGGCGTACATATAGTAAATATAATTTTTCTTAAAAAATTGAATAACTTTTATTTATTTATTTATTTTATTTCGTCATTTTATTTATTTATTCATTTTTTAATTCTTGTGAATTAAACATGACTTATTTTTTAATTACTGCGAATGTAAGCATTGCCAATACATTAAATGTTTTTAACACTGAATTAGAAAATGCAAAAATATTAGCAATTTCAACATATTATTATTAAACTCCTGCGAATACAAGGATAAGCCAATGGAGCCTTTGGAACTAGTTTCTGGATTTTCCCTATTGGTTTGAAATTGAATTTCAAAATTAAGAATTGTGAGACTGCAACTGAAAATTTGAAAAGGCTCAGTTGAAAGATTTTCATCACGTATGAAAAAAAGAGCTCGCTTTGCAATGCATTGTTGTAATTTAAGTTTAACATATAATGCTCTATCACCAATACCTCACTACTGACACTATGCTCAGTATGTAATATCGATCGTGTAGTGTAATCATGTAGTTCAACGATGAAGTTCAATCATTTAGTTCAAACAAGCATTTCAATTATTTAGTTCAAACAAGCAGTTTCATCATGTATTTAATCATTTAGTTCAAACATTTAGTTCAATCATGTATTTAATCATGTAGTTAAAGCATATAGTTTAGTCATGTAGTTTAATCATGCAGTTCAAACATGTTTTTAATCGTATAGTTCAAACACATAGTTCAATCATATAGTTCAAACACGTAGTTTAATCATGTAATTCAAGAATGCAGTTCAATCATATATTTAATCATGTAATTCAAGAATGCAGTTCAATCATATATTTAATCATGTAATTCAAGAATGCAGTTCAATCATATATTTAATCATATATTTCAAACATATAGTTCAATCATGTAGTTCACACATGTAGATTAATCATGTAGATCAAATAGGTAGTTTAATCATGTATTTAATCATGCAATTCAAACATGCAGTTAAATCA
>JAPMOR010073299.1:44561-61701 GCA_026543865.1 Argiope aurantia
GTATCTTAGATTTCTTAGTCCTTCTTCCAAAGATACCTTGAATCCGATTTTTCGAACACCAAGAATTGATTTGCGGAGCAAAATCCGATTTTCTTGGAGAAAAGCAGCTATACTCACTGAAAAATGTATCGATCATCATTAAAAAAAAATAGAAACGTTTTGCACTGAAATTCAAGATTCTCCGTAAAATTATTTTTTATCTATAAATATATTCCCATTTTATTTTATTTATGTTTGTTCCCATTATTTTATTACATCTTGGCTTATATTTTATTTTATATCAATTTGATATAAGTTAGTAAGAGGTGCAGTTCTCCTTTAAAAGAATTCTAGTATTTTCAATCTTAATTTCTACGGCTTTATTTATTCTTGTTATCAATAAAAGTTCTCCTTTAAAAGAATTCTAGTATTTTCAATCTTAATTTCTACGGCTTTATTTATTCTTGTTATCAATGAAAGTTCTCCTTTAAAAGAATTCTAGTATTTCCAATCTTAATTTCTACGGCTTTATTTATTCTTGTTATCAATGAAAGTTCTCCTTTAAAAGAATTTTAGTATTTTCAATCTTAATTTCTACGGCTTTATTTAGTCTTGTTATCAATGAAAGAAATCTTTTTAATAAATTAACTCTAGAATGCATGACTTATTATTTTTTTACAAAAGATGTGCAAAAACATAAAGTGTATTTTGAACAACTGCATATTATTTAGAAAAATCGTTTTTTTTTAATTATTTTCTTTTGTAAAATTTAAAGAAAATGTGTCAAATGGCTACTTTGTGAATTAAAAAAATTAAATTAAGTCTTGAGTTTAAATCTAATCTTAATACCACTGTTGCTATATGTCGGTTTTTTTTCTACTAATGTTTATCCAATAGGATTTCCAAACACTCATTGTTGCCTTTTCAAATCGTCAAGGGAAGCTAATAAATGGAAATAAAAACGTGTAACCAAATAGCTACACGATAAGCTGTATGGTTAAAGATAGATTTTAGTTAAATCCAAACCATGTCCATTTTAGAAATCTTGCGCGTAAGACGACGCGATTACTGAAAAGTGGCAAAAGTAGAAATTTTTTTTTTAAAAAAAGCGTTTAATCAAATCAAATAAAAAAAGCTTTGAATCAAATTTTTATGTTAATTGTGATGCTAGGGCATTTGATCTCAAAACAATAAAAGTTATCATAATTAGATTTAGAGATTTCGAATTTTTAATCTTCACATTAGTTGATATAGAAATGTTTTAATATTGAAGTTTAAATCAAGTTAATTCATATCTTTAAAAATAGAGCAGTACTAGCATTTTAGCATATGTATGTATGTATATCTTACATTTTTCTAATCTCTTCTTAAAATAAAAATATGTTATTCTTTTTCCTTTATAAAAGGCAAAAAAGCAGACGATTCTTAAACAACATATTGTTGAAATTTTTGTGTTTACCATTCGATAACGCTTCTTTCTTCAAAAAATATGGAAACTTTCCAACTGTCTGTTCATAGAATTTATGGTATTTTGTTGGGTAGTCTCAAATCCATACCATTAGGATAAATTCCAGAAATAAGTAGTGCATTGAACTGTTTTGCGAATATAGTGAGAAAGGCAACTTTTTTTCCGACTCGATGTGTGTTTATTTTCTGAAAATCACGCTGCACTAGAATACCAAGAATTAGATGCATAATTTTCTTTTATTTGTATTTTAAAGTTTATTTTTGCAATCTCTTAAAATATTAGTTAATCCACCAAAATTCCTTCAACAGATTTTACATTTGATTAAATAGTTTTAATCCTAATATATCTAGCTTATTTATCTCAATGTCATCATTCGTTTGTGAAATAGGACAAACGTTAATTTTCCTAACATATTATAGAATAAAATTTTTATTTTATTATTTTTCCCTAACCATAGGAAAAGTAGAAATTGCTTTAAATGAGATTAAATTAATAATTTTTAGAACATTGTTCCACATTTTTCTTCAGTAAAATAATATTAGTCATTCTATTTTTCACTTAATTGAATAAAATACTGTAATGTCCTTACAATGTCAGACTTTTTATGTTTAGAACATACGATCAGATAATACATAGTAAAAATTTGACAAGTGTTAAAGTTAGTAAATTTTTTTTCTGCAAAAATCCCTTATTGCACATGCAAAGCATGTGCTGATTGTCATTACACTTTTCAATAATAAAAAAAGAATTATTTGCTAATAACACGATAGCATTGCAACCAGAATTCTAGCAGTAAACTGCATCATAGATGGTTGAAGAATGTGTAAAGAAACTTTATAAAAAGCATTTAACAATGCATTAAAAGAAAAACAATTTTATCAAAGATTTAAACGTAGAAACAAAAGTCCAAAAGCTTATCAGTTAGATATAACAGCTTAAATAAAATGGAATCTTAATTATATATTTCTTATGAATAGTGAATTTTATTTTTTTTGATAATGAAAGTTTGTCATTTCTTTTGTTTTGTTTCATAAATATTCATTGTGATTTTATAGCCTTCCCTATATGTTTTCTGAACCTCAAACTTTTATTGTTATTTTTTTTCTTTACTTTTCAGTTTCGGTAACAAAAAAAATTATTTTTTCCTTTGTAATTCATTGGCAAAAGCATTTTAAAAGGCACTTTTTCTTAATATTTTCTAGATTTTAATATTTTATCTAATAAATAATCATTAAATGGGGTAATGTCTTCATTTTAAGAAAGAGACTGAGGACAAAAATTCGCTCTTACGGAACTAAACGTTAGTGGGTGATCTAATCCATTCTCTCGGAAGTAGTAATACCATACACAAATTTACATATCTAATCGGGCGGCATTTGTATTCTGTAAAATTATATAAAATTTTAACTTGAAGAAAATTACCTTTTAATATTTATGTTTTCTGAAAATAAATACTCCGATTCATACCGCATGTATCTAACATTCTATTAAAATATCAAATATTCCATTTCTTATTTGTAATCTTCGTATTCTAAGAACAAAAATTTTAATAATTATCTACTGGTTTTTAATTCATAAATATGGCAAAATTAAATTTAAAACTCAGGAGTTTGACAAAAATATTCAGATCAACTCAAAACTTATTTACATTTATGATATATTTAATTTTAATATGTGTTTTGAATTTCTTTCCCATCTTTACATTGTGTCTCAATTTCTTTATAATATTTACAGATTTTTTTGACAAAAATTTTTATTGTCTTCTTTTTGCTACAAAAATTGTAGTTTTTTAACACAAATAATATGAAAAAAAATAATGAAAAGTTATTATCACTATTTTCTACTCTTTATTATTTAACATATTTCATAATTAAAGGTTATAAATACTATGAACTTTATCGATAAATATATCTGAAATTGAATTTTAGATTTTGCCATTTCTATAAAATAAATTTGTAGAGAAATTAATATAATCATTTATGATTAGGCGATCTAAAATTATTTAAATATCCTATTGTCATATTAATTAATATTATCAAAAACCAATGACTATACAAAATTTCACAATTCAAATAGATTAGAGAATGAAAAGTCGTTTACAAAATTCCGTCCTTTTAAGTATTATTTATAGAAAGTAAAGCTATAATTAAGTAAAAATCTACCATTGAATAATAATTATTTAAAATAATTAAAAAATGTAAGCGTATTTTTCACTCAATAAATATGGTGCAATAATATCAAAAATATTATAGCACAAAATCTTTTTAAGCCACTTTAAAATTCAACAAATAATCCTTTCATTGATACCAATTAATTTCAGTATAATTTTCTGTCGAATTTAATTTTTTTTTTTCTAAATTTACTTTTAAGTATATTTGCAAATGTTTCACTTGCTCTTTTACCTAACACATTTGTATTCTGCGATATTAAATGCATTTTTTTTCTGTGCAAATTATTCCTGTTGTATGATTAAGACTGCATTTTAAAAATAAATTAATGATAGATGAATCAAGCTGAAGATTTTATCATTCTACGATTCTTAAAACTAGGACATCAAAACTTCATTTATTTATTTTTGCATGAGAAATCAATCAATTCCAGAAATAGAAGTCGAATATAAATCTTTGAAGATATTCACATATATTTCGTATAAAATATAACATAATTTCTATTCTTACCTATCCTCACAGTTCAATTCAGTTCATTTTCAATTAATCATGAAATATATTTATATGTCAAAATCATGATATTTTCTAGTTTCATTGATAAATACGCAGCATATAAAGTAAATGGTAAATTTATTTTGGCATTTTTATTAAAATTTCTGATTAATTCGCTGCATTAAAACTTAATGCCTCAGTAAATAATAAAGAATATGCAATAAACAATATTTACTAAATCATTTCATTTCTTTATAATAAGATTGTGTCATTATTTCCTTTTTCATGAGATTATTTAGTTAAATACAGCAATCAATCTTAATAAAATATAAATGATCTTTTATTCATTTCTAATTATGATAGAAAAATCTGCAATAAGAATTTCAAAACCTTTAAGAGTGTATTTACCAATTAGCAAATACAAAAATTAATTAATTAAAAACTTTTGAAAACTCTCATCAAAGTTTTCATTTTTATGTAAGCTGAAACCTCCCACGTTTTCTCTTATTACAAACTTCTATACAGTTATTCTCGGCATTTGCATCATCTGTTGCTTAATTACTGTGAATAATTTATTCCATTATGCCATTTTTATAACCTCAGTCGTAAGCAATTTATTTTTAATGAGGAAACATTGCATAAGGGTGCATTATTACGAGATATTAATTGATTATAACTAATTAGACAATATTCCACCCACCGTTGGGTAACCTTTGGTAAACACTACCCTCACTTGCTTGTCTAGAATATATTCATTTTTATGTAGGAAGAAACCTCGTCCAAAGGTCAAACTCATTAGTTACGCGAAAGTTTGTTATTGCTATTAAGTATTTCTTCTTTTTTTTTATTTAATTCTTTCAATTCTGACAAGCTTCTATCAGTACTGATAATTTCGAAAATATTTTCGTTAAATGGAATATGCATTAATAATCATTACATATTTGTGACGAATTATAATAAAAATACTTCTTTGATTCGAAGTTAAATATGTTATTAGTTAGTGATGTAATATTCTGCTGGAATGGTAACTTTTTCATAAATATTGAATTTATTTAGTTCATAAAAATTTCACATTCTTAAGCATTCTGCTTCAAAGGTTAGGAATGCCTCGTCAATTGTGTGAAGCCTCCATGAATACTGATAATTTCGAAAATATTTTCTTTAAATAGAATATGCATTTATAATCATTATGTATTTGTCATTAATTGCAATAAAAAATAATTCTTTGAATCGAAGTTAAATACTTTATTTATTCTATCATAATATAATATTTTGTTGGAATGGTAGTTTTTTTTTCATAAATATTTGGAATTACTTGGTTCCAAAAATTTATCATCCTTAAACATTCTTCTTGAAACATTCGGGATATCTTATCATTCAGTATAACACTATTTTAAAACCACGTATATTTTGTTAAGCAATTAAGTAGTGTTGTAAACTTTATTAAAAGACTAAACAAAATGAGTTTTATTATAATTATTTTCCCCATTTAGTTTTGCGGTGTATTGTATCTCAAACTCAGTAACCAGAGAGCGTTCATTAAAAATGAAAAGATGCCGAATTCAATCAACAATTAAGGAATATTTAAATTAAGATAATATTAAAACAGTGTATTGTCATCGAGAATATACAAGTGAATAAAGATACAATTTATTTATCTCTAGAATTCCAAGAAATGTCTGAAAAATTGCTTTTAAAATTCCATCTTAACAAACAAAGAAAAATTAAATTAAAAAAATGATTTAAAAACAGTAAACCCCAATTTGTATATATGTAACATTTAAAGAAAAACTATTGATATATTCAATTCGATATTTCTAAGCATTTTGCTTTCAAATGATGACATATTTTGAACCATATTGATAATAAAGAATTTTTTGGTTTTGAGAACTGAAATTGGATTATTTATCGTCGATACTTAAAAAAAAACAGAAGCATCAAAAGATTCTGTTGTAACTTCATCAGTTTTGTTATTTTCATAATGATTTGCAATTAAAATACAACGAATGAACCACATTTGAAAGCTTTTAAATGTTGAACCATTCATCTTTTTGTTCATAAATTCTATATTTTCCCTCATTTCTTTTACATATTTCATCTTTCGCAAACATTTATCATTAAATTTTCGATATTGAATCCTATTTATCTTGAAGCAAAGACATAAGTATTCTTAAACATTTAAAACAGTCTGAATATTGTGTTATATAAATGCTTTTAAATTAAGGCATTGTGTTTCGGAAAGGATGATAAACCATTGAATAGATATACGTATTGAAAAACAGCAGTTACTGATAGCACTGTGTTTAATTTTGTCATTGTATTCAAGTAACGTAATTCCTGCCATAAACCAACAATATTACCTTTACAAGTTATTAGCTGTAGATATATCCAAATAGCATTTATAGATGATTCTTCCATGCGTTTTTCAAATTACAATTTCTTTTATTCAATTTTAACATTCACTAAAATCGCTCATTTTTACAACTTGATGCATTATTCAACCACCCATGACTCATCAGTATCAAAACGGGTAAAATATAAACAAGAAAGGACTTTTACTCCAAAGAAAAGTTCGTTTTTTGCTTTGACTTGGTGTCATGTCTTTTCGAACATCATCAGATAAACGGGGATCTCTCTTGTGGCAGCAGGGGCCATGGCTTACGAAAGCATTCAAGGATCGTTGCTTATCGACGCAAAAGCAACAAATTGTGACGGTTCTGGCGAAGGAGATATATCGCCTTCTTGCCACACAGGAAGAAAGGGAAGGTCTCTTCTTTATAAAAGAATTTCTCCCCCTCATTTTTATTCTTTATTCTTTTTTATTCTTTATTTTTTTCTTCTTTCTCCCCCTCTCCCCTTTTGTGTCGTAGCAGAAACATGGCCATCACATTTATGGAGCCACTTCCAGGATTGCGATCAGTGAAGATTCGGGGAATGAGATTCATGAATATGGTTCCTCTGGAGCTCAATGAGATAGATTCATGAGATGATTCGAAGGGGGTTGGGGGAAGGGGCGAAGTCCTCTATCGTCGATTATTATGACCATTTATGGGTTTACTCCAGATTTTATTTCGTGCATCTCTGATTCTGAAGGTATTGCAGTGCGTGCGCCACACTGTAGGTTCATCTGAATTATGACGAAAATATGTCTCGTCTGAATTTATATCAATAAAGATATCGTTCATTGCAATTGATTCGATTTGAGATGTCAATAATGAATCTCAACTTTATTTAATAGATAATTAGTATCATTCAAAGAATAATTACACGTGTGATGGTAGTTATAGATTTATAGATTTTATTTATGCTATTCTGAAAATATTGCAGTGCGTGCGTCATATTGTAGGTTCATTTCAATTATGACGAAAATACGTCTCATCTGAATTTATACGAATAAATACATCTTTCATTGCAATTGATTCGATTTGAGATGTCGATATTGAACTTTAACTTTATTTATTAGATATTTCGTATCATAGAATAATAAAGAAGAATAATTTTCGAAGAATAATTAAATCTGTGATGGCAATTATATATTCTATTTATGCTATTGATTTTAGACTTCGATTTATTCTAACCAGTTTGATAATGTTATTTCTTCAGTTTTCTACTTAAAAAGCTTGTTTAGGAAACCTCAGTAAAACAACAAAGTTGAAAATGAGGTCATTTTTTTAAGTTAAATTTCTGAAGACGAATGGATACATCAAATTTTATAGACATTTTTATTACAAATAGAGATTTTGAAAGTTACAGCTATTTATAACTACATAGAGTTATTGTACAATGAAACAATTTAAGATGATTTGGAAAGCAAACGTACTTAAAATGTACGATAGTATGAAAAAAAATCTAAACACTTAAGAAAATATAAATTAATTTAAATATCAATACAAGTGCAAAGGTTAGCTTTTGGAAAGAAGAAGGGTAAAATTATAAATAAGAAAAGAATAATATTATATATTTCAAAACCTAAGTTAGAACTGAAAAGAACGCTAAAAAAGTAAGATTTAATACATGCAATTTTATAAAGATAATTTATTACATTTTAGTAAAAGAAACCTCATTGAACAAAAACTAAATGCTTTCTTTTACCTCATTGACAACATTGAAATAGAATGTGTTTCAGTTTAAACTTTATATAAACCAAAAAATAGTTTCCAAAGACATTGACAAAAAAATTCTCTGGAAAAAACATGTAGTTCCTTTCCTTGCTTCTAAAAACTTATATTAATTAATTATAAAATAGGGAAGGACATTTTTAGGTAATTATTTTTATGATAAAATAATTATTTTTAAAACTTGGCATTTGTAAAAAAGTTATTAAACTTTTCTAGCAAAATGCAGTTTATGAAAAACTTTCTGAATATTTCGGCAAATTGAAGAATTCCTACATATGTTTTTAAATAAATTTCCGTTGTAAAATGAGTTCATCTGTCACATGATATTTTTATTATTTAATGTTACAAAACTGAAATGCAAAGAAATATTTCTAATATTTTGTACTATGTATAGAGGCAATCATTTTCTTATTACATTTTTATAAGAATTGATCGCAATATTTTATCCATAAGTATTAGTAAAAATCTATCTAAGGTTATTCGAAAGCTGTTCTTCTGAAAGACAAAAGAATTAGTTTTTAAATAAATCAAATAATATTGAATTTATTTTATAAGAACTATACATTCAGTAGTTAAAAAGTTAAAAATGTCTTTTTATTTATTTTAAATATTGGAATTTTTCTTTTATTTGAATATGCATATATAAATTTATTTAGTAATTCTAATGTTCCAAAAAATAATGAGATTTGGAAAAATTGAATTTATTTCATTTTTCTCTGAGTTGGCGATAAAAATAAAATATTTAAGATGCCATTTCTGCAATTGTAGATGATATATAGAATGTTACTGTCACGAGATTAGTTTATAAATAATTACGAATGTTTGTTCAATTTGTAATTTTTGTAATATAATTTGTCAATATTTTAATTATTTATAAATTGTCATCTTACAAATCGCGATGCTTGCTGTTTCTTAGCTATTGCATCTTCCAATCTATTGACTTTATTGCGTCTTATTGAAAGAAATTCCAAAGGGAGTGGAACTTCAACAATATTAATAACTTATTCCAGTGCTTCACTTTGAGATGAATTCTGATAAAAGTCAAATTCGTTTTTAATGTTCACTAATGAAAAGAATGCTGAAGAATTGCTTTCATTACTGTACCAGACATTTCAACTATGGAATTAGAACGTCATATTATCATCATTTCCTTTCGACAAATTCCTTTATTTTTCAATTCCTTCATTCCTTCAAATTCAGGAATGAATCTTTTGCAAGTAGACATGAAATTACATTTGGCTTCAGTGCCTATTATTCTTGATATCTAAATAAGATAAACGATTAATAGAAGCTCCTTAAATAACACCCGTGCATCTTTTGGCATAGCGGTAGGTTACATTGTGGAATAACCTTAAAAACTATGGTTGTCTTTTTTTTTCTTTCATCCTGTTATTACCCTTTTGGTTTCTCTTAATTGTGTAAAGTACATCATAGATTTTGGCTTCTTATCGTTTTGATACCGGCCAAGTTAGCTTTTTTTGTCGTTATATTTAATTGCTTGCAAACTTATGGCTTCAAGTTTTTAATAATTTCCTTTCAAATAAATGATCCAGAAGGTCATAAATGTTTGTGTTAACATAATACATTATTATTATTATTCCTTCAAGAATTTATTTAATATTTTTCAATCTTTTCGAGATTGACTGACTTATTAAATTAATGTCCTGTTTTGGAAACACCGTTGGTGACACAAATAGCGTAATTTTGAACTTATGGCCAGATACTGAGAATAATCTCTGTTTTATTTCAATCATCTCTCGATCTGTTATGCTATGCCACTGTAAGAACATTTGGATCACCCTACGTACAATTGTCGTAGAACAACCGAATTTCTCGCAGCTGTTTAACACTAGATTTACCAGCCATTTAAATATATCTATTTCTACCATAACCAGTCAATATGACTGGTGTATAAGAAAAAATGCTCATCGTGATTTCCAGTCTTTATTCATTCTTAAAAAATGGTGAAAAGGGTTTAACAATATTAATTTTTATACAAAAATGGATTTATGGACATCTTCAAATAACAAAACATTTCATTTTTTATAGGCTCACAATTTCTACATATGGATTTTGTTACTTGTACACTTTCCGCATAGACTTTTTTTGTTTTGATCTATATTGTCTTCATCAGGAACTTCCTCATCACTACTCAAGATAATAGCACTGTTTTCATCATTGCCTTGTGGATCAATTTGTGTATCTAATAATTCGCCGTCGCTATCATATAATTCACTTTCCACATCTGAACAATCCTGAGGTACGCTGGTCGCATTTTCTAAATATGTAGAAACTTTTATTCGTTTTGACATTTTCGGGGGCTGACGATATGCAGGCAGGCTACTTGCCGAAGAATATATTTTTGAATATATTCAAATACACATAAATGTTTCTTACCTTCTTACCTGTATGGGTAAAGATGAATGATTACGTTTGGAGATGACTTGGACTAAGTACTCGTAAAAAAATCCTAAAGACACCGTAATCACCTAAATCGGCTCGATAACGATAAAGTATTGAACAAAAGACGTATGGGCACTATTTGTATTTCCACGGTCTCATGATTCCTTCATAGAAACATTCACCAGTCATTTTGACTGGTACTGGTATAAATAGTTATAACAAAAAATATATTTGTTTCTAACATATATAAAGTAAAATTAGGTTCATAAAATGTATTCTCTATTTATAGCTACAAAAGTCATAACATCATTTTGGAAAGCAAATGTTTAATGTAGCAGGAATTTTGAATTGAAGTTGCACGACCAGTCAAAATGACTGGTCTGGTAAATCTAGTGTTAACTGAACGTAATTAGCATTTATATTTTTCAACAGTTATTTTCCTTCAAACATCTATAATGATTTATACATATAACATACAAATTCAATTTGTTTTTATATATAATTATTGAACATAATTTGAATTAATTATTTTTGGAACTGTTGACCAAAAAAAAATATCCTGAAATTACATTTTACTTTACAATTTTTTTGTCTTTGTAAACTCGGCTGTTCAGACTCGTATAGGTTATAAGTCGGGAAGAAGATGTTTATTTCAGCTCACCAATTCTCTACCGTTTTGAACCCGCGAAATCAGATATCAAATCCATGATTTTTCAACCGATGTACGAGATTCAGAGTTCTGATTATTCAGGTTCAAAATTCATTCCAATGATTCATTCCACATAGTATAGTCAAGTTTTTTGCGTTACATTCCAGTAATTCTATTAAATTTCTATTTCATATTGCATATTGAAAATAAAAGTAAATAACTCAAAAATTTTGATTTTTAAATTTTGATCATCGAATCTACCTCAATGAATTCTTTTTCTTTTTTTTTTTTTTCGCCTGCACAAGAGGTAGGATATCTCAATTCCCTATCGCATTCCCCATTTAATAGCTTATTTTTAAAACTGATAATAATATATTATCATTAATAAATGCATCATAATATATTCGCGAAGACAATTACGAGTAGTATCACATCGATTGAAAATTTCCTCCAATCCTTTTCATTTATAAAAGAAGGTCAGTATCCTGTGTTAGATTCAGAATGTTTGCCCTTTCCATCTTCGGTCAGTTTTAAAATTAATTACTGAAGTCAAGATATTCCCCTAAATAGAAAAGATGATAGTAAATGAGAGATGCCAAGTATTGCCCTTTGCACTCGAATACCAACTTTCAGTCACCATTCAAGACGGTGCATCATTTTGATATCTTATTATTTTTATTTTAATTGTTAAAAATCTCTACAGAATGTTTAAAAGACGTAAATTCATTTTTCAAGGAAATTCAACTTAAAAAAGTTGCATGTATTTATTTTTTGGTGCAATTAATTGGTCCATGTGATAAATGAATAATTATGCATCGAATTATTTTTCCGAGTGCAAAGAGTTAAAGAGAAAACATTAACTTAAAACATTAATAAATTTATATTTCCGTTAGAATAAAAAGATTATTTTGTAGTTCTGCATAAACTTAATTCTCATTTATTTTGTAATCGTTAGACACCGTTATTTTAGAGCGCAATACCATGCGGAAAAAAACTTCTGAGTCGACGAATTTTATACTTTCGCTCTTATGATTCTCAACGAACGATATTTAATATAAAAAATTTGAAGTTGGGTTCTTTTTAACATCAATATAAATAAAATCATTTGAGTCTTTTTTTTTTCTCCCCTCATAGTTCAGAACTAGGAAAAATTCTCAGAAATCAGGAAAACTAGAAAACTATTCAAATGGGAAAAATTCAAAACTAAAAAAAAAAAAAAAAAAAAAAAAAAAAAAAAAAAAACTTTTCTTTTAAAGTATTTTTTAGATAATTTTTGTAGTATTTTTGAATAATTCTGTTCTTTTCAAAAGAAATATTTATGTCTATAAATTTAAAAAAATGATCGAAAGAAATATAAAATGCATAATAAAAAATTATCGTTTTTGGAGCCAATTAATGAATGAATTTTATTTTTTCTATTCATTTATAAAAATGTGCTTTTAATTTTAAACAAATAAATTTTATAAAAGTTAAAATATCATTTCCTTTTAAAAAAGGGCTTTTCCGTGGTTCTAATGCAGGTTTGCTCAAATGAACTTTTATATGCTTATTCAAAAATTGATACTGTTACAGTATTTCATATCACGCAAAAGTATCTAACATTTATTTTTAGAGACATGAAATTAGTGCAGATTCCTAATGAAAAAAAAACACATTCATCTTAAAAAATCATTTCTTTCTTATTTTAATTAATTTGCAGTTAATTTTAACCTTTGAATATATATTCAGTTTATTCAGGTTGTTCATAAAATAAACGTTAGCATCGAAATATTATTAAATTTACTGATTTTTAAATGTACTTTGTGTTGCTTATATTTTCATGTCTTTTTCTAAAGCACGCATGCATTCATCCTCTTTCTGGATCGGATTCATTGCCGTTTCTTAGAATCAAAGCCGCCACATTTCTCTCCCTTTTTTATTTAAATTTATGAAGAAATAGAAACTATACAGATTTTATAATTAAACAATGCTTAATTTTCACGTAAAAACCGAATATCACAGATGACACCAGAAACGGGATCCTCCTATGCAAATTAAATGGGCCATGAGAGGACATCTGCGGGCTTGAAGCGTGCATTCATTAAGTTTATTGCTTCGTTTTTGCTTGTGGTATGCTAAAGCATTTTAAGCGCGTTTAAAAAAAAAAAAGAAGCGTTCTTTTAATTAAAAATTTTCGAGCAAAAAAAAATGCTTTATGAAAATCTTTTATTGCAGCAAAAGATTGCATTATCTTTACAAAAAATAAAGATGAATCTGTGTGCGGGGAGGGGGGACGCGTGCATGAGTGCACATTTTAGAGATTTACAGACCAGATTGTTTGGTTTACACCTACCAAATATAGCACATATATATTACGAAGGATATAAATATGCACCTAGAAGCAGTTTTTGCAAATTTTTATTAATTATTTAATTATTTAAAAAATTTCGGAGTTATTTTTCAAAATATTAGTGGGCAAAAAAAATGAGTTTTACACCGCTTCAAAATTTAAAAAATTGTTATTTTAATGATACCAGTTTAATAGTCATGGAAATTTTTATTAAGTTTTGGAAATTTAAAAAAAAAAATACTTCTTTTGCCTAATTTATGGGTACAATAGACGATGAAAATGTAATAAATCGATGAAATCTGGGATTTTTTTTATTTTGGTCTTTTATGTATATTTAGAGTGTAAGCTATCGTTTGCAAAAAGAATTATTTTGATATCTTAATTAGTTCGCGCAATATTAGCATTTTCTTATTTATATTAGGATGCCACGCCCACTTGTTTACATTTGTACAGCTGCAGTATGACACAGTTTCGTTTTCCTCCAAGCGCTGCTAGTGAGCCTTATAAACAATTTTTAATTTTATCGTGTTGTTTTTACAATGACAGATGTTAAAAACTTCTACTTCTTCTTTTCTCTTGTTGTTTGTTTTGGTGTGTTGATCCGTTCGTCATACATTTCATATTCAAATTACTCGTTTCTTTTTCTTTGAAATGGATACATAAACAGTTCTTTTCAGGGCTAAAATTGATATTTTCTCTATTTTAAATTGCATTACAAAATAAATTACGAAAGTGCCTAAAAGAAGAAATTGTTTCAAAGAAAAGATTAGAGTTGGGTTTAAGTAAAGCTGTGAGAGATTATAATCTGGGATATTTAAAAAAATCTTTGCTTGATTGAAGAAAATATATCAAAAGTTGATCCTCGCTTTATCATAGCTCAGGAAAAGAGCAGAACAAAATAAAGGAAAATCCTTGACATCACATAAAAACAAAAAAAATCAAAAAACAAGCAAATGTAAGGTTAGAAGCAAAATATGAGGGTGTAACTTATGCAGCAGGTGCATTTTGATTTGTTTCATATGTTGTGCTGTATTTGTTTATGACTGCATATATAATTTAAAAATGTTAGATAAATAAAAATTAACATTATGGTTAATGAAATGATATTAAAAAAAAAATCTTATTTTTATTTGAGGGTTGTTTTTTTTTTTTTTTTTTTTTATGAAAAAAGGGTATAGTTTTGCTTCACCAGAAGTATTTCCTGTATATGCATTGTGCATTCTTATATAAATATTATGTATGTATATTTGTATATATTTCATAAAATAAATAACTCTTTTAATAAACTAGTATATTTAATAAATTTAGATTGTTTTAATTTTGTTTCTGTTCTGTAGGGGTCATTCAAATGTATTTTTAACTTTTTCTCAAAATGAAATTTTATGATGCCCTTCAAATTTTCAAATACTCCATGCACATCATATTTTTAGTTACAACTCTGAAACTTTTCTGTTATGCTGTATAAACATAAAATAACACAATTTTGCATTTATAAATGAATTATGAGTCTTAAGATTTTTTTATTGTAGCTCTCGAGTAATATTACTGTACTGATTTTTTAAAATTTTTTTCAAAAAATGTCAAATATTTCAAGTTTTGAATTGAAAATAATATTTTCAGTAAATTTAAGTATGCACAATATTTTGTAGAATTAAAAAATGTATCTGAAAAATCGACATAATTAATTTATGTTCTATTTTCATGCGCATGGGACAATTTAAAATTTTAGAATATTTTTTTTTCCATTTTTTACCAAAAAATATTAAAAAGTTATCAATGAATTTTGATGAAATTTTTTTCAGCATTAGATTGATATGATACGATAACCATATAAATTTCAAAACAATATCTCAAAAAATGAGAAATTTTGTTTTAACATCCATTGTACCCTTATGCATTGTTACTTTGAAGTTCAAAAAGTTCATTGTTTCATTAATCCTCTGTTAACGTATAATGTTTGCTCTGTTGCAAGTTAAAGAATAATAATTTTATTGTTATTATCTCTGTGGGTTACGAGTCAGAAAAAAAATGTTCTTACATTACCGCGAAATTCATAAAATATATGAATTAAACATTTACATCTTTAATGGCGTCATGATATCATGGAACTAATTTCCATTAGAAATCCCTTGTACACAATGAGCGGGCAATTAAATTAACACATCTTGAATGAATGACAGTTTCACAGTATGATGGATATGAAGTTATATCTAAACAATTTAAGATAATTAACATCCTCAACTAGCCAGTTTGTCGCCAAAGGAGACTATATATATATATATATTGTCTCCTTATAAAACGATTCCTCCTATATTTGATCCCAAAATTGATTTTTCAACCATTGCATTGCATAAGTTTTAATTGGAAGATGTAATTGATATCTTTGGCATTTTGAGATATCGTATTTGTGTACTGTGTCACTATTTCAAGTTAAATATTCATATAATCCACATTTTTATTTTTTTAATCTAGTCCATTTGTTTTAATTTAACTTAGAGACTTTTTATTCCTCGTGATTTAGAAATGTGACGCATATATCCTTGCATAAAGTATGTATCTTATCTTGTTTTTTTTTTACGTCCGTCAATTGGATCAGTCCAGCGAATCGCAAACGTAGAGTGAAGCTTAAGTAGTTAGTGAATTGAAAATTGAACCATGTGCCGAGTCTTAGAGTTAAATATTGAAATAAAGTCGATTGTGTTATGAGTATCCAGTCGTATATTAGCGAGTAGGCAACTGAGTAAATCTAAAGCGACGAAACAGTCGTGTTGAGCAGGCGTTTGGGTTACGTGAATCGCTCTCCTGCAGAATTCTGTTTGGCCTTCTTGTGTGCTGTTACGTTGTTTATTATCGATTATCTTACCTGTGGTCTACTATTGTAAGTGCTACTTTTTATTGCTTGCGTGTATCTCGGCTGTGTATTTGTCGTCTATGTTTGTGTCATTGTGTTAATAAGCGGCGTTATTTCTTATAGGGGCTGTACACTGTTTCACCATGCACCAGCTACAGCGAGCCCATTGGTTTACGGAATTTTATAAGTTTCTGTAACAATGTGCTCTCATAAAATAGCATCAATGAAATTCTGATAACATGAATGATAACAGTACATAACCTAGTATATTGATAAACACATCCTTTTACTTGGAATTATTATTATTATTATTATTGGATTTTTCCAATCTCGCCACATAGGATAAAATATAAGTCATTTTAGAAAATATTCTATACAAATGGATAAATAATTCATAAAGAATGAATAACTAAGCAATTAAACTTATTAGGAAAAGAATATGTTACCAAGTAATTCGCTAAAAAAAATGGCATTTTCTATTACAAATTTAAACATTATCTTTCCCATAATCCTATTTTATAATACGAAAAAGGCAAATCATATGATAGAAATAAACCAAAAATTAAGAAATTGAAAGTTGAAATACCATCAAAGATGTTAAATCAAAATATGTGATATATGTTTAGTTTAGTTTTATTCTGTTTAGCACATTTTTTTAATTCTGTTTTACTTTTATTCCTATG
>JAPMOR010073299.1:66867-78707 GCA_026543865.1 Argiope aurantia
TAGAGAGTGTAAAAGATCATAAAATAATTTTTCTTGAATTTATTTTTCAGAAAAAATAATATTTCATATTTGTTTGATTTCCTACAAACGCGTGCCAAAAATTATATTTTTGCAGATTTCATTTCCAAAAAGATTTAATTTATTTTCAGTTAGAGCTTTAATCAATGTGATGGCAACACTTTGAAAAAAGCTATTTTTTTCTCATGAATGCGAAACGTGCTTAATCCTCATTTTTATTTTTGACGAAAAAAATTATTGAAAAACATAGTTAAAATATTTATTTAAAAATTCATTAAAAATAGAAATTTAATTTTAAGATTAAAACAGTAGTATCATTTAAAAGATAAATTTTTTATCTTTAACTTCATGTAAAAATCTTTTTTGTGCGGTAATATTTTCGGCAGTTATAGCAGAAACACGTCAAAATTTCGCTTAATTTTTAAATAAATAAAATTCTAGTTAAAAATTCGAAAAAATAACCCCCAGGTGCACATTCCCGGCCTCCAATGTATACACGTGCCAAATTTGGTAGCTGTAGGTTGAATGGTCTGGTCTGTAGACCGCCAACACACACACACACACACACACACACACACACACACACACATTGAGCTTTATTATAAGTATAGATATAGATGATCTATTAATCACAATATTTTGGAGATTGTTGGAACAAATCTAATATTCTCTGGAGGAAATATCTTCGAGATTTAATTCTTTCTCTTATCATCATGATTGATAATATGGACTTACACACTTGGCACTAAATTAGTGAAAAGGAAGAATTAACGAAACTTTGTCCATAAAGCAACAAAAAATACTATAAAATAATAAAAAAATTATATATATTGTTACGAATTTTTACCGGGGATCGTTTGGATAGTGGAAGTGATATGGTGTGTAGAACGCTCAATCAACAGACGGCAGTAGAAAATAAAACAACAACGTTTATTTACACGAAGACACACAGAACAGCACAAAAGCGACGACTATATACAGCACAGAAGACGATTATCTTCACCCGAGACGTGTAGCATACAACAGCACACACAGCAGCATACAACCAGAATCTACTGCAGACAGTAGCGCAAAGCTCAGTTCAGCACTAGCTTGACTCCGTCGCTTCCGACTACTCTGTCTTCGACTTCTCCAACTCGGACTCTTACTGCCTTCTACCTTCCTCTGGTAGCTGCGGTTGCTTCCTTTTATAGGTCTCGGGAGGCGGGGCTAGAAGCCTCTCAACCAATCAAGAACGTTCGAGGCGCGTCTCTGTTCCTACTGGATGGATCGGGAAAATTCTCGAAGTTTCGGGTATAATCTATTTTGGCGCCAAAGTCTCCAAACGGTCGCCAAGCTCTAGGACCTCCGACGCGACGCTCGGACTCCGTCCAATACAGATGACTGTTAAACGGTCTTTCTGATCATGGAACCAACTGTGCTGGGAAGCAGCATTACAGATTCGTTAATATATATATATATATATATATATATATATATATATATATATATATAATTGCCGGTGTCCTGGCAGAGGGGTAGCGCGTCTTTCCCGTGATCTGGGCGTCCCGGTGCGGACATGTTTGCTGTTCTTCTGTGTTCGATCTGTGAGGTATGTGAATGTGCCTTTCTGTAAAAAGGGATTGTGCAAGTGAATGTGACGCAAGAAGTAGCTCAGCTGTACTCTTGGTCCTAATTGGCGCTACTGAAAAAAACAAAAGACGCTCATTCGGCTTAAATCGCTAACAGATACCTGTCAGCGGGCTTGTAAAGTGCCATAAGTCACAACACAATGATAACATATATTATAATTATATTTCGAGTTCAAAGATTTTCCTGATTTTTTTCTAAAGAATCATCAGGTTTTATACAGTATTTGTTTCAGTTATTTAAAGAAATTAGTTTATCTTGCTGCAATACATACCAAATTTTGCTTGAAAAGCAAGCTTGGTTTTTCAGCAGTTGGGTGAAGACACGAGGTGAGTTAATTTGGATTAAGATATTCTAAGCATTGATACTCTCATACTCTCATATTCTTTAGATATTACCTGAGGTTATGCAGAATTTAGTCTGTCAGATTACGAATATACGCAAAATTATCGTATAGCAAAACTCGTTTGAAAACTTTTGACTTTATTATTTATGATGCATTCAATACATTTTAAAAAATAGCATGTAATAATATCTGAATATCGTAGTTAAAGATCAGCTAAAACTCGAGCTTCAACATGATAAATACATTTATATAAATATTATATTGTGTAAAGGTGTAACAAATAGGATATTTTTTATCCATCCAGTAATTTTAACTCTGTTTTTTACATTTACAAACTGGAAATAGATATTTTTTATAGAAAATACAAAAAAACAAAAAAAAACAAAAACAAAAAAAAAACAAAAAAAAAACGAATTCTTTATTTTATGCGAAAAGATATTTTGAAAATAATAGTATTACTTGAGAAGTCTTATTAGTGTTCAGTTTCTCTTAAAATTGTTAATTATATTAATTGAAATGCATAAAGCTATTGTATAAAATAAGTTATTTCCATTGCAGAGAGACAAGCCCATCAACAAGTGCCCTACTTCGCAGAAAAGGCTACTAATCTGACCGTGGCAGAAGGCAGAACAGCTTCTCTACCATGCGTCGTAGAAAATCTGGGAAACTACAGGGTAAGATTTTTTTCAAGTTCTAAAATGAAATTCTGCATTTCGGATTCAGAGTTCGTACTTTCATTTTCCTCCATAATCAAATGTTGAATTTCGAAAAATAATGAAGAAGTTCTTAAATTAGTGGGTAGTGGGCATTTTTGACTGCTCACTTAAATTGGCCCTGAATGAAGTTTCTTATAATATAATTCAATTAATCGATGAAGGTGCTTTTCGTCTATTGATTGAAAGATAAAAATGCAAAACAAAATACTTTATCCTGCTTATTCATGTTTCTATTTTTAATTCTTATCGAATATAATTTTCAACCTTCTATCCTTTTGATATTCATGGATGTTTTTAAATGTATACATATAATATTTTGAAAGTACATACTGGTAATTAATATTAATTAATTTTCATGGGAACTGGTTGCCTTTCAGCTTAAGTCATTCCTATACTGAGACGCTGGTTAAGAGGGGCAAAGCTATGGGTTCTAGCAACTGGTTATGTTCTAACTCAGCATTATTCAAAAATTTGTCCTCGCTTTATCAATGAATTTCTGATTATTAATGATTTCTCCGGCTTTCCTCTTAACAAAATGGAATATGATTGTTTTCGTTTTAAAAACTCTGCAGTAAGACAATCAGCTTTTTTTCACAAAATATTGGAACTATTTCAAACTTCTTCAGAAAATATTACTTCAATGTCAAGATATCAGTTATCCAATTGAAAAAGCTTGCCACATCTTTATTATGAATCTTTAATGCATGGTTACATATCATCATTCATAGTACAAAAAGCATTACACTGGTATCTTTTCATATGATCAAAGGATACCAATCGGCAATACAATCTTACTTTACGATTTCTGCCAAATGGATTCAATGCAATATGAAGATTTACTGGTTGATGAATTTCAATGACATTTGCATTGTGAATCTTATATGATTAACAGAAACGAATTAGAATTACCCCCATTCTTTTGCATATTATGCTTTTACTTTTTGTGGAGAATTTTGCAACTAGTATTCTATAATAACATATCTAGAGACTTGAATTTTCACTCTCTTCATTTGTGAATATTATTGACTTCCATATAGATTTGTAGTTTAATGTTTTGCTAATATCATGCAATTAGTGAAAAATAGATTGATTAAAACTGAAAATAATATATTCGATTCAAAAATCAAAACAATAGAATAACATCCCGTAAATTTAATCCAGTTTTTTACAATTATATATTTGATTCAAACAAATTGAATATAACGGAAATTTGCCATTTTCCAACCAACTGCAGATGAAATTCTTGGAATTTTTCTGAAAAATTTAGCTTCCTATTTTGCATTATACTACCGGAGAAATGTTATTTGAAACAATCAAAAGGAACAAATGGGTTGTAATGCAGATTCAATTTAAACAAGCAATTCCGCCTAACAAAATAGGCATTGTCTAAGAAAATGTATTTTTCAGATATAAATATTATCTTAAGCCTAGTAAAATGTAGCCATTTGCAGATTACATCAACTGCATGTTCAAATGGGTTTCTTACACTTTCAGCAATAAAGCTCATATTTCTATTCATTTTTTGAAATGGATAAAACTTTCATGAAAACGGATATTTTTTCTCTTTTATTGTTGTTAGCGCATCTAAATTTTAGGAATAAGAATGTCATTACCTCTTCTCTTTTACTAGTTATAAAAAATTGTATTCAAAGAAACGAATTTCTCTTCTGTTTAGTCGTGTTTTATTATTGGTTGAATTCTCTATATTGCAGATAACCACAATTTTGAAATTCATTTTATATTTTATGAACATGATATATATATATAATTATTTTAAAGATATATGAATTATGAGAACGCTTTCAGTATTATATTGTTTTTTATGGGCATTTAAGAATTCAATGATTATTAATGAAAATACACCATCGACATTTTTTAGCATTATAAATCTTTTAAATTTGTAAATTATATGGAAATTTCATGAAACGAAAACGGTTTAGTTTAGGAAAAGTTAGAAAACAACTAAAAATAGCTATAAGACGGACGGACAAGCAGACGCGTAGAATTTTTTTAAAATTTTAACACCACTGCATGTCCCCTGAATCTAGAATCAGGAAACCTTCCAGCCAGTATGGATGGGCAGTATGAGTGGGAAAAATGAATTGTATTTTTTGTGTGTGTGTATTTTTTAGAAAGTGTTGAATGATAGATCTACAACTGTTGTGTCTTTTTGAAAAAATAAAGAAATTAATATCAAATTTTAATTTTGGGGGAATTCTTTCTTAATTACCTCTTTCTACAGGTTTGGTCTTTAGAATTTTTCAATGGCTTTTGCAGAAATTTACTGATACTATGCAGTAAACCTATAAACATTGATTTGTTAACCTTTTAACCGGGTTTGGCGAAACATTTCCTCGTTTAAAGAAGACATAGATATTGGACATGACACCCTTTTCCATGATGGAAATTTTTGAAAAATGTGTATTGCATTGTATTTTACGTCATTATAAACCATTAAAACCGGTGGCTATCTTTTATCTTGTGAACAGGATAAATAGAGAAATTTCATTTGGATTTTAACTGGCTTGGAATATGTTATTAGAAATGTAAAAATCTCGGATGAATTCCTAGATGACTCATCCAGCTAAAGGGGGAGGGAATGGTGGGGAGGTGGAAATTTTCATTTCGCTACAACATTCGTACTGTTAAAGACAGAGAAAAAAATTCATCTAGCAAGATTAGTGCCCCATTAAGATAAACAACTTTATTCAAAACTCTTCTATAACAGCATTACCTTAGAAGTTAGGGGTTGAAAAGTGATTTTCAAGTTCTAATTTTGACTGTTTCTAACATCAACAATTTAGATAGTAACTTAGATGTAAAGGAGTAGCTTTGCCTTCCATCCTTTACCTTTGCCTTCCAGTTTGCCAAGAGGATATTTTTAAAATTTCATAAAATATTTTACTAAAATAAATAGTCAACAAGTGAAAAGCAATTTGCATTTATTACTTTAGGAGTAAATAACTTCTCACTGCAAAAAAAAACCCATTGTAAAATGAGTTTAATTCCCCGGTTAAAAGGTTAAAAACTGTTTAAGATTTCCAAATGATTCTGAAAATCAGTTTGTAGGTTCAGCTTCATCATTGAAAAGGTGAGGCGGTTTAAACTGATATTTATAGTTGAAATTTATTATTAAAAGGGTTTAGTTGAAGTATAATATTGAATTAAAGAAATCTTAAAAGGTCTCAGAACTATATAAATATTAAAAGGGCTCGAAATTATATAAGTATTAGCAGGGCTTATAATTAAATATTAGAAGTGCTCTGAATTATATAAATATTAGAAGGGCTTATAATTAAATATTAGAAGGGCTTATAGTTAATTATTAGAAGGACTCTCAATCCTCTCTTGTTTCAGCTGGCTTGGATCCACAAAGATCGCCACATCCTCCTGACTCTCCACGACCAACTGATCACACGGAACCCCCGAATATCCATTCATCACAATAACTACAGGTCCTGGTGGCTGGAGATTAGAGAGGTCAAACTGGAGGACAGTGGTCACTACATGTGCCAGATCAACACCGCACCCATGATTAGCCAGACGAGGCATCTGGAAGTTGTTGGTATGTACTTTCAGAATGAATAGGGAAAGCACTTTGAACCCTACATGCATGTGAATTTTTTACTGGTCGGATAAAGATATTCTTATTTTGTTCATTGAAATCGATTTTTCTTTCTGTAGGCGTTTTTATTATTTATTAATAAACCAGGTTTTTCTTTCTTTTTTTTATCGTCCCTTTTATCATTTTTCTACAAAACATTCATTTTTATTTACATGTTCTAAGTAAATAAGTATATTAATATTCAGCAAATTTATTGTATCATTGCACAGTTTTTTTTATTTGTATTATCGAAGTTCATTGAAATATGAATGGTTACAGAAAGATATTTTTTTATTGTTATTACCTATCATTATACGACACATTTTGAATTCAAAAATCGTGTTAAACACTTTACCTGTGTGAATTTTTTATAAATAACAAGGAAATGAAATTTACTTTTGTATTTTTTAAAACGATTCATTTTGTATTCATTACAACGATTTATTTTGTATTTTTATAACGATTATGAATTAACACCATCAATGTAAGTTCATTCGACGGATTTTAATTTCAAGGCTATTGTTTTCACTTGGTGTTTAATGCTTTTTTAACGTGGGCGTAGTATAGAATATTGGAAAATGGGATTTAGGTCTCGCATTCTTCGGCTTGATATCGTTCGAAATTACAACATCGATTTTATGGCCTTCATATAGTTCAAAAATGAGCCATTAATCAACCAAATGAGAGTAATAATATTTCTCTGAGGAATCAATAAAAATGCTATTTTTAAAAAAGTAAAGAACTTTATTTATCAAATAAATCAGAAAAACATAAACAATGTATAATCTATAATAAGAGATGTATAAATATATAAAAGTGTAATTATAATAATAAATGAGGTATAAATACAATGTATTAACTTTAATAAGTAAACTAAAATTAACTATAATAATAATATCTATGATTCTCACAAATCTCCAAAACACTGTTCTAGTTGTTCAATATAAGAAAACATGACAAAAACTCTTTCTTCAAAAATTTCATTCAAACTTTACAAACAACACCATATTATCAAATTGTTTTTTAGTTTAATTTTAATTACACCAAATTGACTTATCAGTTAACTTTGCATTTACCTTAACTTTTACTATTTACCTATATACTTTTAAGCGAAAAATAACTTTTTAATTTATAAAGAGAAGTATAAATATATATTATCAGTCATAATGTCTCGCAGTTGAAAGAGGTTTAAAATGAAAAGAAATAAGTAAAAGACGCCGGGACATTGAATGTAAACTTTTGGGTTCAGATGCTATAACCTTCATAAGCTCCGATACAGCAAAAACTAAAATAAAATTTTCGAAAGTAATGTCACTTGCAAAAAGTTTGGAAAGAATGCTGTTAAGATATATTCTGCAATTTAGCAGACAACAAATTTAGCATTGTTGTAATAAAAGACAGCGGAATTTCCAAGTACTACGTAATCATATACATCGCCAAATAACACAGGAGACGAACCATTTGTCAAAAAAAAGTATTGATTCAGAAAGGCTTCAAAATTCGTCAAGACATTTTTATTTTCTTTCTTTAAAGCATTACCGAAAAAAGAGGATTTTTTATTGCATTATGTTATAGCATAAATAATTCTCTTCAAAAAAATCAATGAAGCGAAGTAAAAGCAGTCCTTCGTATCTCTTTAATATTCTTTTTTGCAAGGATGGTGACAGAGACCTTGCTGTGCTTTTCAAGAAAAGTGGAGGAAAAGTACTTTGAACATGAATTCAATATTTGTTTAAATATTCGAAAAATTTTCTTAAGATCTTGAATCATCAAATATATTGCTTAAAGATAAATTTTAGTTTTTACATAATGAAGTTTATTTGGATATAGTTGTCCCTTAAAATAATTATTTAAAATATAATAATTATTTTACAATTTTTTTTATATAATTTGCAACTTTGACGCATATTTATACAAATTCAATGCTATTGTATTCTGCGTAAAATATAAGTTAATATTAATCTTTAATTTCTTTTTTATGATTTTTTTTTGTTTATTTTTGGAAAATATAGCCAATTTTTAGTAGAAAATATAGTGCATTTTCAGAATTTATCCGAAAATTATTTTGAATTTCATTTATGTCTTTAGTTTTACTGACACATTAGTTAATTTAATTTGTATTTCGTCTTTAAATGAATTAAGTTGTCAGTAAATTGTTTGTAAACTGTTAGGTAAAATAAAATATCAAAACGGTAATAGGAATATATATGAATATTGTATATTGAAAAACACAGCTATAAAATAACAACTTCTTTAATATCTAATCATTCAAATTACATTTTTAATCACTTTTTTAACAAATTTGTCTAATCATTTCCTTTGACAAAATTTATTTATGTTCTTAAGGAAAAGTTTTAACTCGCATTAATTAAAGGCAAAATTCATTTCTTGAAGGTTTTTTACCGATTCCAGTTTTAATTTGCAATGAAATAACTTAAAATTAATTACAGCAATAGCTGTGCTATTAATTCATATCTTCTGAATGTCATCATTTTAAGACATGGAAAACATTCAATCTTGTTTTATACTTTTACTAACAATTTCATTCAAAGTCTTTGAAATGAAAACTACAGATAAACCAAGTCAGTGGAAGTGTTTTTATTACAATAACGGAACATCTTTATGATATCCTTGTAAGGAAGGAAATAAAGTTAATAAATAATACTGTATATATTCAAAAAAATTATAATTTTAAGAACACATAAAAATGAAATTCAATACCTTAATTGATGAGAATTTTGATCTGTGTGTCACACTAGGAAAAGGAATGTCTTTTAATGGCATTATAATGTCATGATACTCGACTCCATCAAGAGTATTTAAGTGCACAACAAACAGAATAGGTGTAAGGCTATTAAAATAACATGCTTTTAATGTTTATCAAAAATTTATGCTTAAAAATATTTTGTTGAGGGAATCACGATCATCAAGTTACGCATATGAAAATAACCATTACCAAGCTTCCAGGCAAATCAATTAGTCACTAAAGGCGGCAATTTGAATATAAAGAAGCTCTTTCATTATAAATGTCAAGCTCTGTTGTGACTTTATTAGCTATTTCTTTCTGGATTACTAAACACAGATTATAATCATCCAAAATAATTCGATCCTTAGAGATAATGAGAACGAAATAATAGTTACTGGAAAAAAGAAGATTACTTCTACTATGTTTTTCAATAATAGGATAAGGCGAATTTGTTCATTCATTATTTTGCTCTAAACTTCTTTAATACGCAAAAATAGAATATATAAGAATAAATAAAGCAAATTCCATCCAGCAATGTACATAATCTTAAATAAAAACATTTTATTTCAATTTAACACGAATTGGGGAAAAAACATATTATTTAATTGCTACTTTCATGACTTCAGTATTGTAATCATATATTTGTAAAGCATACATGTTTCATCTTTTTATGCAGTTCTTCGAAGCAAAAATTTAGAAAACTCAGTCATTGCTATGTTTTCTTATAAAATCATAGCAATATCGAGAAATACCTTCTGAATAATACATTACAATAATTTTTCATTCGTTATTTTTTCTTTTTTAATAATAAAATAATATATATATGAATAACTGAAGTAAATTCTGTTTAACAATTCACACAATCTTAAATTAATACATTTTATTTCAATGTAACATATACTTTGGAAGAAAATTATTTTCATGCCATCCTTTCCTGAGGTGAGAATTTAATTACATATTTGTAAAAAAAAAATTATTTTTTATTTTTTATATAATTCTTCGAAGTAAAAATTTTAAAATCCAATATTGCTATGTTTTCCCATAAAATATTAGGGTTCAGAAAAAACTTTTTGTATTTTACATCACAATTATTTTTCATTCATTATTTTTCTTTTTTTAAAATAAACAAAGTAATATACATATATATGAATAAATTAATTAAATTGCATCCAACTATTTATATAATCTCAAATAAACTCTTTTTATTTAAATTTAACATATATTTTGAAAAAAAAACATCTTATTTTCATGTTAACCTTTCATAAATTGAGTATTTTAAACACATATTTGTAAAGTATGTATGTTTCATCTTTTTATACATTTTCTTCTGCATAAAATTTGGGAGAACTCCATCATTACTATGTTTTCTTATTAACATTTTTGCAATGTTCAGTAAACTCCTTTTGTATAATACATCACAATTGTTCAATTTCATTTCTTCTTTTCTCTACAGTATCTAATTGGTTATTTGTAAAACATGGAGTAATTTGAATGGTATTTATCGTAGCATGCCCAAAAATTACCATTGTCGTATTTAAAATCAGCTAGACAGTTTATAAAAAAGAAATGATGCAAGTGATTTTTTTTTTATTGTTAATGTTCTCACAACCGCCATCATAAGATGTGGATTCTTTCCAGTGCCTCCCTCCATCGACGAAGAATACACGAGTTCCGACATGGACGTCCGAGAGGGGGCTGACGTCACCCTTCGATGCCGAGCAGACGGCTCCCCCAAACCGACCATCAAGTGGAGGAGGGAGGAGGACAAGGACATCATCCTCGGCTCCAAGAGAGGTTTGCTCATCTCAAACTCTTTATTTATGACAGCGAGCAATCATAAATGGACACGTCATCGGGAAGATGAAGAGTCAAATTTTGACTCCTTGCCTATATTTGAATAAAATGTGTCGGATGTCTCTTTATGCATATATAAACAGTTTGTACTCAAAAATAAAAAATAAACGATTAGCTAAATGTAACTATTAATAACAAACGTCTAAAGAATCATTGTTACCAATTTTTATTTGTAATAACTCTATTTCAGAGACGGGATTATCCATTTAATGCATGCATAAACAGTTTGTCCCGAAAAATAAAAAATAAACGATTAACTAAATTCAATTTCAAAAACTAGCGTCTTAAGAATTATTACTACTATTCTTTATTCAAAGAATTATTACTACTATTTCAGAGACAGGATTATCCGCTTTATCCAAGCATAAATAGTTTGTATCAAAAGATAAAAAAGAAGCAATTAATTAATCATAATTTTCAACAATTAGCTTCTAAATAATTATAAAACCAATTTTTATTTATGGTAACTCTAATTCAAAGGCGGTTAGAAATTTGCTCGTGGTTCTTTTCAACATTCTATAATAATGTCTTCCCTGTCATTTGGAGAATTCTGCCAATCTGGATTTTTTTAAAACCCATCGCCCATTGAGTTTGGAATGAGTATATAGTCGATAATAGTAATTAAAAAATGAATTTGGAGTTATTATCATTACCATTTGATGTTTTATATATTTTGAATCCGTGCCGTCCAGTATTCGTGAAATATGTGTGATACAATAAACAATTATAAGGCATAATTATAATTATAACAATAAATAATTATAAGACTGATTATTTGGAATATGTAACAACAGGCATGAGTATTTGAGATAGGAACAATATTGAAATGATCAGGATCCCCAAGGTTATTCGGAAATAACAACAAACTAAGATACTTCCTCATTCGAAAGTGTCATATATATATATATATATATATATATATATATA
>JAPMOR010073299.1:78807-91076 GCA_026543865.1 Argiope aurantia
AATAAAGATGAAAAGCTATCATATTCATTAAATGTTCCTCCATTAAACATTAAACAGCCTGTAATAAGTAATTAGAATCTTCTAACCACCCTCAATACGGATTATGCATGCTATTTAACCAATATTGAGGTAATGTGATCCTGTTGAAACTATTAATTATTGATCAGATTTTATTTGTTGTTTAATTTATAGTGCCCAGCGTGGAAGGGGAATTCCTGAAACTGACCAGAACTAGCCGTCTCAGCATGGGAGCCTACTTGTGCATTGCTTCAAACGGCGTACTACCATCGGTCAGCAAGAGGATAATGCTAAACGTACTTTGTAAATAGAAAAAGCCCCTTCTTTTCTCTTTTTCTTTAAATTTGAAATATTAATTTCTGAAATAACATTTCTTTGTGGTTAATATATATTGTTACTAAAATTCAAGAATTCATTTGACGAGCAGGTTTGCTTGTAGTGGGTGTATTGTGTAACATAGTTGACAGACCTCAATAGCAAATAACGATATTTATTAACACGAATACACAGACGACAAAACTCAGCTGAGACGTACATAAGCAATATACAATAGTACACTTAGAACAAAAGAAGCTCAGAAGTAATAATCGGTAGTAAACAACAACAACATCACACACAGAATTTAGCTGGAGGAGAGAATCTATGTAGATATTTTTTAAGATCTCAACAAATGCCTGCTATTCTCCGCTGCCTCCTCACTTTAGCTGCACCCAACTGCCCACTCGCTACTATACTACTGGCTACTCCACACACGACTGGATGCTGCTTCAATATTTGACGCAAGGTACCAATTCTCAATCCACCAATTGTTTGAGCTCCAAATAACGCTTGTGCTTCGTTGGATTTATCCAACTAATTCGTTGTTGACTCATTACACGACTCACTATATGACTGACTTCAGCTTGGACAGCCGGCGTTTTGTAACTTCCAAAGCAAAGCAGAAAATATTCTCGAACAATCAAGCATAACTTGCTTCCTATTGGTCCTATTGTCAAATTTCTAGAAGATTCTAGTATCTTCCTTTTTTTTTTGTCAAAGTCGCCAAGCCGTCAAACAGTCGCCAAACGCGGAGGTCATTGATCCGGCATCCGATCAGCATCCAATAGAGCTAATCGTAAAACTTTTCTGATCCTTTCTACGATGGAACGAACTATGTTGGGAACTATGTTGGAAGCAACATTACAGCTTCATAATAATCTTATATTAGCAGAATTTTTATGTCTGCATTATAATATATACTATTCTTGCGATTATTTACATTTTATTATAAATCAATGTAATATGCCTCTCTTCCGGTGCTTATGTGCAGGATCTCTAATTACTCTAGAGATAATACTTACCTATCCTATTTAGTGATTATGTGTATTAAAAACAAATTGGTTGTTATTAAAGGACAAAAATAGTTGGTGCTTCGTGATCAGTCTATGGGAATCATATCTTTCAACTACTTAGCAAAGAAATATAATGATCTTAAATATTACAATTTTACCTACAGTATAAATCTTAAGAATTAAAGGTTTTGAAATTTCTTGTTTCTCTAAATTTAAAGATTGAAGTCAATTTTTAAAGTCGGTTTATGATTTTTAAATACTTTGCCCAAAAAATTGCTGGCAAGAATTGCGGCAAATTTATGTCATAATACAATTCAAAAATTGTTAGAAATTAAGCAATAAATTATTTTCAAAAAATTGTCAAATTTCAGTACAAATTCTCATGATATCATATAAAAAAAAGATTTTTATATCATTAAAATGGTATAAAATCCGTTCTTGTTTAGCAATATTTTCGGAAATTATTTCAAAACACTGCGTAATTTCGCTTAATCTTTAATGAATTAAAATTTCAAAAAAGCCGCTCCAAGATGCATATCCCCGACCATCAAGGAATTCATGTGCCAAATTTAGTCGCTGTAGGACAAACGGTCTGGCTTGTAGATTCTCTGTGCCATCTAGATGTGTGCCATCTAGATTCTTGTAGATGGCACACATTCATCTTTATTATTAGTAAAAATAATCACAATTGCACTTAATACATTTTTGACAATTTTCAAATTTTGTTGTGCGTTCACTGCATTGCCTTTTTTATAATGCAGCTTCTTCTTCACAAAATTATGCTCGTATACTTTAAAAGAAAATATTAATTTCTGCCTATCAGGATAATATGAGAATTGGACCTCAGGAAACGGGACTGCTAATTTAATTTCCATAAATTAAAGTTCTTTACAATCATTTTAATACTGTGAAATAAATTCATGTTGTCTGTTTAGAACAGCGAATATCTGCAGCTGAAACACTTTAGCTTGTCTGTATATAGAAATTTCACTTCGATGGAATAAATGAGAAACGCCGCTTGATGGTCTAGCGGATAATTGGTTGTATTCATTATACAGAATAATTATTTGCGGGTTTTTTTAAATTTATTTGATTTATATAGGTATAGAATTGCTACATGCTAATTGATAATTTTTTCATTTAATTACTCCTTAATATAAATTAAAAATACATATGACACAAATTTGAATATCATTTTGTTATCTGAGCTTAAAGTTAATATTTGGAATATACTTTTATGTATATATACCGAATTTATATTAACTTTTGATGAACTAAAGGTAGTTACTTTTAACTATCTAAACGAAAGGAAAATATAAAGCAGACGTGAAAACTTACTTTAGTATATGTCTCTTCCATGGTTTTAATAGTTTTATACACTTTCTTCAAAACTTCAAATGCGTGGACTATTTTAAAAGTCATGCAAATCCGAGAAGAAATATTCTTTTTTAAAATGCCATTTTTTCTGACCTAATAATTATTAATTTTATATAACATCTATATTTAAATACAGTTATGCTGACATATCAGGATATATTTTAGAAGTAAACTTTTGAAATGGAAATTGCAATTTTTTTCAGTTTTGGTTTATTAAGATCTCAATTGTTTTAAGAAAAAATTTAAAAATAAAGATGTTTTATGTTAAATGTTAACAAATAATCGATCGGTCTTCATGAGATTGATCTTATTTAAACAGCAAAAAAAAATTCTTATATTTTTTTTTATTGAAATTTTTCTTCCAAGAAACACTTCAAGTCAGATAAAAATCTTAGAATTCAAAATATAATACACTTTTTAATAGTCTTGCCATTAAAAGAGGAATTTAGTTTGCTGCTCATTTTGGAATTTATCTCTTTCTGTGTGTTTCATAAAATAAGAAACAGAGATAATATTTAAAATGTGTCTCTCAACAATAAAAAAGGAACAAATAAAGATAACGTGAACCCTAAGGCAAACGATAAGACTAATACTAAATATTTATATTTTGTTTTCTTTGATTCTGTCTTTAATTTAATATACCGTTTAAAAAAATTAATTCTAGTAGTTCTTACTATGAAAGCCTTTTAAAAACATAAAAGGATTTTTGCTACCGGGAAGTTTTTATTAAGATATTTTGTATACATTTCAGTAGTTTTTACACGTGTTTTCAGTTAATATTAAAAAAAAAAATATCCCCTACCCCTTTGAGAAATGATAAGATAAAACACTAAACTAAGCTCAAAAAAATTGTAAAACTTCAGTTGCCTGAAGGAGAATATTATTTAAAAACTTTTATTGTTTGTCAAGTTGATTCTGTAATTTTTTATTCGCTTTCCATTTCTTGTAAAACAATATAGTTAAAATAAATGCCCCTGGGTGAAAAATCAGTGCCAAGTAAGGGGGGAAATATACTTGTATAAAAACGTAAGAAAGGCATTGCAATCTGCACAGGCATTTATAATTTTTAATATGAATAAACATTTAGCACAAAAATAGGTTTCATTTATTATATTCTATGCAATTTTCGGTAGGTTTTACTTTAAAAAATATTGCTTAAATTCTCTTTTACTTAAATAATTTTTATTTCATAATAAATTTAATATTCATCTTTATTAAAATAAATTTTAAATAATGAAAAAAATCTCTTAGTTTTCAGATCAGATTCAGTAGATTGTGCACTTTTTTTTTAACTTTGTAATAATTAAATATAATTGTAAGATAAAATTGTACGAAAAAAAGTTCGGGAAATTCAAAATATAACAATTTTTATAAACACTTACTCAAACAAAAAAAGTCTTAACCATAATGCAAAAATTCATTTATAAAAATCGGCCGATATTAAATAATTATCCATTCGAATTCTATAGTGTGAAGATCATAATTAAATACTTTATTCTAAAAGAGCTGGGTGTGTTAAATTTGATTACTTTATTTAATTTTAATTTTTATAACTTTGAAATAAATTTTAGTAATGCAAAATCAAAATAAGCAGAATATTCTCTCTGACTTTTGCTTTTATTAATCTGATTATTTCGTTATAATATCGAGCGATTGAGGATTAAATAACAAAACGACTAAAAATTTTATTCTAGGTTTTTTTGAACTATTCTAATAAAACTTTCGATAATGAAAAACCAAAATAAACATAAGAATTTCATTTCCCTTTGAATTTATTCCATCTGATTAATTGCACATCATATCCCAAAATTTAAAATAAATAAATTTAAATATCATATACTTCAGATATATTGAATAAAGATAGTATATCTGTTGTCGATGAAGCCTTAAAATTGCGATGAGAAAATCAGAGACTTTTTTCGTTAAGTAAGCCAAATAATTGAAATGATACAAAATTTTTACGTACAAGCGAAATAGATTTGTACTGTCTATACTTGTAATATTTATATTTTGGTGATTTTTTTTTTGTATAAGAAGATATTAATTAGCTTACTTAATTGTAAGTGCTACTTTAAGAGTTTCAGTTGCTGAGTTAATTCTGGAAAATCATATTTTTGTCGACTTCGATTCATTTTTAGAATTAATTGCTAATTCCATAGAGTATAAATTAGCAACACAAGAATAAAGACATTCATTTTGCATCATTAGAATTTAGTATCTTCGGAATGTCAGCATGTACCTAAGAGAGTAATTCACTTATCTAAGATTGCTCTTAGATGAATATGTATGAGTCCAAGATCTTTATGATTCATTTGCATCTACTTACATGATTATTAATTTTCTTTTATAATTATGTCTTCCTACATTGCATGTAGGGTGCTTAATTGTCTTGAATTTTCATGAGTTCCCCACATATAAAAATTGGATCTAAATGGACGAAAATTGATTTTGCGTTTAGAAATCTAATTTGGTGACTTCATTGCCAAGATTTATCATTGGCGTTGATGATAGTATAATCCTTAGGTATAGAGAAAATTAAAGGTTTAATTTTACTTTGAGGATTTATATTTAAACCAGTGGAAAGGATATCCTCGAAACCTTTCCATATACTCTCAAAAAATTTATTTCTCTCTCCAGCATAAAACTTTAAGTATGGCCACGAATATAGCCATGGCATTGATGAAGAATAATTAAGAAATGTAGATTTCTGGCACGAATCTAAGATTTTTACTGCATTAATGATGAGAATATACGTTTTGGAAGTCTTTTTGCCTATCGACTGACGACGCAATTTGACCTGGAATTACTGTTAACAGATAAAAAAAGGAATAGATGAAGATAATCGATACACGAGATAACAAACAAACTTTTATTAATTTAAACCATTGGGCTTATGAATTAATGCGTTTACGTGCATGGGGTTATAAAAAGTCAAAAGATCAACCGTTTGAAAAATTTCGTTCAAATTTTGATAATAACTCATATATTAGATCTTAAACCTGTATACTAAGGTTTATCTATTTATCGGTTTGCGTGTTGTACTTATTGTATTTCCTTGTATTCACGCATTTGGACAGACAGATCTTCTGTGAATGGATTTCGTTCAAAATTTAGTAGATATCTAAAAATTAGGTCTAAATATCAACACCAAATTTAATCCATCTAGCTCCAAGCATTTTTGAGTTCACAGACAGACAAACATAATGCCAAAAAATTGTTTTTCAGACTTTGGAAGATCTCAAACATGGAGATACGTCAAAATGAATTCAAATTTTTTTGAGTATTACAATACCTCTTCTATACTTCAAGTACGAAAAAATAAAAATTTGTTTCAGGAATTATAAATTTTAAAAATTAATAGGGAAAAATAATCTTAAGATTAAAAATTATTTTGTAAGTTAAGGTATTATAGGTTCGAGACCCGATTCCACCGAAGAACCGTCGTGTAAGGGGGTCAGTTGCACGTTAAATCCGTCCTGACCAAACGTCCTCCCGCTGGTGTGGAGAAGGGGGGTGCCAGCTCAGGTGTCGTTCTCGTCATCTGACCGCGGTTCAAAATTACAAGGTCCGTCCCAAAATAGCCCAAGTGTTGCTTCAAACGGGACGTTAATATAACTAAACCAAAACCAAACCACGCTTTATAATTACCCAGTTTAAAAAATAAGTACAATTATTATGTAAGAAGTATGGATGCGAGCATGATGATTCTGAAATGCAGCAAGTTAGAGAGATGAATTTTAGTATGTGAATTTTACATTAAAATTTGGATTTATGTGAATCTAATTCAATCTAACGCTTTGAAAAAAATATTGTTCGAAAAGACATTCTAGATTCTCTTTCAAATTAAACACAAAAATTGGTTTATTATGAAAATGTGGCAAGAAATGCTTCCGATTTCGGTAATATTAATTTCAAAGTACTTATAAATTCCTACTTATTTCTAACGATTTTAAGTTTTGCTCTAATTATCTCCATGAATATATTTTTTAAAACAAAGAAATAAATACTTAATAAAGATATAAAAATAAGAGCATATACAGGATTGTTCAAAGTAAACTTCATCAACTCAAAGGGCCGTGAAAGACTTCCGTTTAGAGCAGATGAAAATTAAAATAATAGTTTATTATTAGCATAATAAGAGCTTATTAATAATAATAATCGCATGCTTATTATTTATTAATAATAACTATTTCGCATATTATTAAACGGAAAATTAATTCTAGAGTGTTCAAGAAATTAAAAAAAAAGAAACACAGAGTATACCCATTAAACCTGGTCTTTTCAGATCTTAATTTTAAATGAAATAAATAGGGTGTGAAATCAGATTTGTGAAGTTACCAAACGTTTTCCAAAATAATGGTTGATCACTTATTATTTCATGAAAATATATCAACAAATTTGAAACAGTTCGAGTTCCGTGAGAAGGAAATATTAAACATTGTCAATATGAATATTGTCTCTCCATTGTGAACATGAATATTATCTGTTCCATCAATCCGAAAATGAACGCAGCTTTAAATATCTGCATTTCTTCAACAAAGTCATGCATTAAGATTCTTTAACTATATTTGATATTTTTTGTTTGTCTCTAAAAACCTTTCGATTTTATCTTTTACTAAAGTAAAATTAAAAGAGTTTTATTTGTATTATCATAAATTTTGTTCGGAACAGCGCCATCTATCGGTGAAATTTTACATTTTTGATTTAGTGTGTGACGAGTACAAGTCTAAGATTCATTTTTTGTATTATTGGAAGAAGCAGAGCAATTTCCACTGCTCTCCGAGACCTAGAAGTTTGTTTTAAGTAACCTTGTACATTTTATACAAAAGATAAAATACAATATATTTAATGAGAATGATTCACTCTCTTTAACCCTGGAATGTCTAACTACTCCTTTTCAGTCGCCCCTATGATTCTGATCCCCAGTCAACTCATCGGAGCCAGCTTGGGAGAAGACGTGACTCTGGTCTGCAACCTGGAATCGTACCCGAGATCTGTCACCTATTGGGTGATCGCAGGAGGCATCGTCATCATCACCAACAACAAGTACAAGGTCTACACGGAGCCTTCCGATTCTCCCTCGTCCTATAAAGTGAAATTGAAATTGCTCATCAGAGATCTGAGACCTCAGGATTTTGGATCTTACACTTGCGTGGCGAAAAACTCACTTGGTGAAACAGAAGGCACGATTTCATTGTACGGTGAGTATATTATTACGAAATTTTCTTTACCGGGGTTCGTTTGGATAGTGGAAGTTATATGGTGTGGAGAACGCTCAATAATCAGACGGCAATGGAAAAAGAAATAACGACGTTTATTTACACAAAGACTTACAGGACAGCAAAAAAGCGACAACTATATACAGCACAGAAGACGATTATCTTCACCCGAGACGTGTAGCATACAACAGCATACACACAGCAGCATACAACCAGAATCTACTGCAGACAGTAGCGCACAGCTCAGTTCAGCACTAGCTTGACTCCGTCGCTGCTCACCGTCGCTTACGACTCCTCCGCTCCGTCTTCAGACTTCTCCGTCGTCTCCTCGACTACTGACTTCGTCGTCCCGTCCTCGGACTTCTGGCTTTACTCGCCTGCTCTGGCAGCTGTGGACCCTTTTATAGGTCTCAGGAGGCGGGGCTAGAGGCCTCTCAACCAATCAGGAACGTTCGAGGCGTATCTCGGTTCCTACTGGACGGATCGGGAAAATTCTCGAAGTTTCGGGTATTATCTATTTTTGCGCCAAAGTCGCCAAATTCGTCGCCAAGTCGCCAAATGGTCGCCAAGTTTGTCGCCAAGCTCTGGGACCTCCGACGCCCTAGTCCCATTCAGATGACTGTAAAACTTTCTTTCTATAGATGGAACAAACTATGCTAGGAAGCCGAATTGCAGGTTTGTAACAATATTAACAAGCCACGACAACATCTTTTTTCTACAACAAAGTAGTGATTGAGTAGGTTATTTCTTTAAATACAGCCCTGAGCCAATAATCTCTACAGAATGCTCCAAACGGTTGTTTACATATTTTAGTGCCGAATCACGTACACAAAAACAAGACATGAAACATGATTCAGAAATGTAAGGGAGAATACAAGAAGCACTTTCAATGAATAAAGTAAAGAAATATTCCTACATTGTACTATATTAACAACAAACCATAAACACTTTTTTTTTTTTTTTTTTTTACGAAAATGCAATGCTGGAGTAGGTAATTTCTTTAAATGAAATTCAGAGCAAGAAATCTCTACATGATGTCCCAAAAGATTGTTTATACGTTTCAGTGTCAAATCAGACATATAGAAACAAGACATGAAACACGAGTCAGAAAGGTAAACGAGAACACAAGTGTCTCTTTCAATGGATAAAGTATTAGAAAAGTACTATTTATATTTCGCATTATATGGGATTATTACAATTGTATGGAATTATATTATATAGGGCTGTAAATTAAATTACACATGACTATATATATATATCATATTATATAGGACTATTTATAATTTACTTTATTTTAAATACTATTTATATTTCATATTATCTTGTATATTTAACATATATCTTGTATATTTAACATTTTCAACATATAAGATTTTCCAGTTAAAAGTATAGCATACTTTATGGAACAAAAATTTTCAACAGCATATAGCTCTGTTTCATGATTGTCAACATAACAATTCGTGCTTAATTTGTTAGATGCAATGATGGCAACCATGAAAGAGTAACTCCACTTCGCCTAAATATCGTTCTCATGACAATTACACGCAAATTAGAATTCTAAAGACGATCACAGACTAAGTCCAAACCTTCATTCATGATACATGTTCCGTCATCAAAATGAAGATAATTAGACCTCAAATCATTATTATACCTATAGACAAACGAAAGAATGAGTCCAGTGACTTCTCATCCACATACTTGCGGTTCTTCCTCTTCATAAGCAGACAGGAGATAGTATTGTAACATGTAAGACACAATACCAACAGGAAACCGTTGAAATACTTAAAGTAATTGTTCAAAAGTCATTCATTCTGAAGTAATGCAAGCTTCGTGTAATTGTTTGCATTGTAATATTATTACTATATTGTAAATTATTATCACTTTAAACCTATGTTTCATATTTGATTAAAGATAATTATTGATTAAAAGCCCACCTAAACATACCATTCTGTTCCCATTTTCTATTGGAAAAAATGACTTGTTTTTGTATGTCTAGACCTCAAACTTAGCAAATGAATTTTCCAGGCACCCTATTTAAATAGGAATGTAAATGAAAAGAACATTAATTCTGATAAAAGAAACACGCGTGAAACGATACAAAACTTTTTCTTCTCCACTAGTCCACTTTGTGGAGTGGACTTTGGACTAGTCCACTAGTCCAAAGTCCACTCCACTTTGAATACCAAACAACATAACTGTAACTCTTTCAAGTCTTTCTCACTTATGGTCAGGTTTTAATGTCTAACCGTTTCATGCTAATTTTCAAATAATACCCTTTCAAATAATAATTCAATAATAATGTGAATACCTGGTTGAAGAAAATCTGCATGCTTTCTTTTTCTCAGTTTTAAAATTTAGAATTTATTATTTTTATTATTTGCTCTTCCCTTTTTGTAGTTATTTAGTTTAATTGAGCTCAAACAGCTAAGCGGATTTAACATGAATGGATTTCGTTCAAAATTTGATAGCAATCTACAAGTTTTGTTTTAATTCCATATTCCAAATTTCAGTCATCTAGCTCCATGCGTTTTGGACTTATCGCCTTCACATAATTCGATTTTTTTTTAACATTACAATATTTTCTGCGTAGTTCGTATATAAAAATATAAGAAGTTTATATTTATTATGGAATTTTCAAACAATTTGAAATTTTGATTGCAACAGCATTTTTATTAATTAATTTTTTTACGAAGAAAAAAAACATCGGAAAAATATTTATAGGAATAACGAAAAGAGTTTGGATTAATGAAAAGCACTGTTATCAATTACGTATAAAAATACTTTTAACAACTTAACAAATATAAAGATTTTAAATGCATAAATAATTTCATTTCATGTAAAATATAATTTTTTAAATGTAAAATGGCTTAAAAAATCTTTTCCAAGAGATGATATTTTTGGAAATTTTTGTTGAAACACCAATGTGACTCTCAATTTTCAATAAACTTGTCTAATTAAAATTTCAAAAATGCGCCAAAAGAGGCGAATTCCAACCATTCAAAGTATTTGTGTGCCAAATATTATCATTATAGATTCAGCACTCACTCTTGCAGAGCGCCAAATGACATGAACATATTCCTGCGTTAACTTTTATCATCAGTTAATTTCAATATTTTTCTGTTCTCTAATTGAATCTCATTTTAAATAAACAACCGTATTACTTTTTTGAGAAAAAAAAATTGAATTCTGAAAAAGGAGCCCAAAATGACATTTCTAAATTCTTAAATTCCATCGTTATCTTAAAAGTGTCTTCTGCATGCCAAAGAATAAAATAAATTAATCGCATGTCACTTTGCTTTGCATCAAAAGACTCTTTTCTCAATTCAAGCATTTTTACCTCAAAATATACAATTAAAAGCAGCAGCCTTTAAACCAACATATGCGTGATTCGATAATTATGTTTTTCAAAAAAAGAGCAATCTCAGAAACAGGAGGAGGAGGGGGGGGGATAAAGTTTGATGATAAGACGAAAAAAATGTTTTATAATGCTCTAGAGATAAATATAACTGCGGAATACCTGAAATGATATAAAAAAATAGTGAATGTGAATTAATGGAGCAACTAGGAATGCGTGAATAATTCTAGCATCCAAATATTCATAAAAAGCTCAACGAGATTCGCTCGAAAATTAAAGAAAATGGTATAAAGGAGATGTGAAAAAGAATGAAATTTGAGAAGCTTAATTGCCATAATCACCTTTTCTTCAAGTTTCAAAAGCAACAATCAAAGCAAAAGCCTTTTTATTGAGGAAGATTTAATTCGCAAAAAAATTACTGTTATAACTGTCAAGCGAAAAAAAACAAAACATGCGCCAGAACTTGTCTTCTAAATTGTAAAAACTGTAACAATCAACTTAAACTTCGCGTTCTAAGGCTGTTCATTTTATGTCGAGAAAATAAACATTGAAACTGACTACATTTCATGAATGATTTTTTTTGTTACATTCTCAACGAATGCTTATTAATTTCTTAAGTATTCTTGCGTCTTTGATATGTATTTAAATTATTTTCTTTCAGAAAAACCAAGAGCGAGTACTGCGGAAACCGAGGAAAATTATTACTTTGGCAAGTACTCTAATTATTTAAATCCTCCGAATATCTTTATTTTTACTTCTGAGTAATATACCTACCTACGAATCTTTTTCATGAATTCAATTAATATTTTACTTATAAACTAGGTAGTGTATTTTTTTATGTGAACAAATCTATAATTATTCAAAATTCCTCATTTTTTTTTAATTTTAAGCCTTACTCTAAGAGTATATTTCACGTCAAATTTTTTTTTTAGTATTTTTTAAAAGTTAATAAATTGTTCTAATATCATT
>JAPMOR010073299.1:91086-155369 GCA_026543865.1 Argiope aurantia
ATTGGTGCATAATTCTATTGCAGAATCACAGTTATGACGCTCCTATTCCAGAATAATAAAAATATTTTTGTTGTTCCTATTTATATAGAAACTAGACGTATTTCCGAAAAGAATAATATTCTTTCTACTCTCATACAAAGACCCAAAGAGAGCAATTGCAAGAAGCGTAGCGTGAATTAATTTGTTTCTGTCTCTATCCAGGCACGAAAAGTATCAGCAACGAGATCGTGAAGGATGAAACGCACCCGATTGCAGATAACATCAAGTTGGGAAAGCCGAATATTCCCTACAAACCTCCCCCAGCAGGTAAGATACCGGGTACTCATCTGATCAGTTTTGCAGCGAAAACGTTAGTAGATATTTAGATAAAGGATCACTCGATGTTCCATAGAATTCTGCACGTCTCATGTTCATTAGCGAAAGCATTTATTGATTTTAATTATAAATTTCTAAATGAAACTTTTATTTATAAGGTAGTACAGCAGTTTTTTAATAAATATACTGGTAAAAAAAGTAGTCAATCTGAATCTATTGTCTCATGGAATGATATGTTCAAATAATGTCATAGTCACAAGACAATTGCAGTATTAGCATCCAACGCATCTACTAGTATCCAGTTACACTTATTTTAAACCTATGCTGAGACATAATTTTTTTTTCTCTACCGCAAGATGGGAAATGGACTTCAAAATTAAAGAAGGGCTGAATAATATTTCTATCATGAATTGAAACCATTTCAAATGAACTGAATTTTTAATATTATTTAATATTAAAAATTTAAGCTGGGAGAACTTTCAAGCCACTTTTAATTTCTATTTTTTTAAATCTCTTATTTATTGGTAATTCAGTTTATCAATAAACGTGTAAATGCCAAAATGTACGGTAAATATTTGAACGGAAAAGATGTGTGTTTCCTTTAAATTTAATTTTTTAATTAGTTTATTTTTATATAATTTTTTATTTTAATTAATTGTTTCTTTATAATATCTGGAATATAATATTGGAGATTTTATTAATTCATGAAATTTTGTAACGATCAGGTAAAAAAAGTCATTTAAAAATTGGTTGAATTAAAATTTATTTAATCATAGCACTGTAGAAAAAAAATTCAGTCATAAGAACATTTTAAAGAAAAACATTTATGAAAAAATTACTTTTAATAAAAATCATCTCAGAACATACAGAAATAAATGAAGGGAAGTAAGTCGAAAGATGAATACCTTTCCCTTCTCATGTATGAAAGAGTAAGCACTAAAATCATCAAAAAAGTTAACTTAGAAATTTTGATGAAATTCCACGTTTCAAATCGAGGCATGTTTTTAGGCATATACATGGTGTTGCCGAATTCGATCGACAAATTCAGAGGGGTGATAGTAGGCATCAAGAGGATAAAGAATCACCATACAACATGGGGTCTCAAACGTCGTTTAGGGGGTGAAAATCGCAAAAATATTGGGAGTCGGAGAACTGTTGGAAACTGTAAAAAATTAATAAAAAAATAACAAATATTGTTTCAACTATGAATTTTTTTTAAGTGAAATCACATTCTTAAAGGCTATTTTTCATGTTAGTAACATGCCGATTTGATGAACCAGGGGGTCGTAAATTATTGAAAGCGAAAAAATAGTTTAGAACCCTTATCTGCAAAAATATAAAAACTTTAAGAAAAATAAAAGCTTGAAAATATAAGTAATTTTATACTCTTTAATTTGATATAAGTCTGTAGAGTGAAAACTAAGGAGGTTTTAAGAAATTCATGAAAAACTAAAATGTTTGCCGAGAAACATCGCTGCAACATCGGCACCTATGTTTTCAGAAAGCGTTGCCAAATTCGAAAGATAAATTTAGAGAAGTGATAGTAGGCATTAAGGAGATGAAAAATTATCATGAAACCTAGGGTCACAAAAGAAGTTTATTCTGTGAAAATCATAAAAACAGACATCGAAGAGACAATTAGCATGGCGAAGAAAATCGTCCAATGAATGCGAGGATATGGGACAAGGTAGTCGAGAAGAAGAAGCTTTCTCGTATGTAAATTTTCCATACGTTCTAGGAATATAAAAGCAGCTTGCATTGCAGAATTGATGGTTCTAGGAGTATAAAAGCAGCTTGTATTCATTAAGGAGTAGTGCAGAATTGATAGTCGATAAATTTCATTCGCAAACAACATGTCAGATTTCACTAATGACGAATATGCGGATATGCATTTAATTTACCGCCGAGCGGATGGTAATGGACGCCTAGCACAAAGATTATACCAAGAGCAATATCCAAGTACGAGTTGTCCACACCACAGCACCTTTGCAAATATTGATCGAAGGTTGCAGGAGACAGGATCCTTCAAAATAACTAGACCAAATGCTGAGCAAGAACGAAGTGTGCGCACACCTGAAACAGAAAACCGAGTTTTGCAGCGCATTGCTGATACCCCATCGACAAGCACGCGATCAGTTGCAGCAGAATTGGGTATTCGGCACGAAATGGTGTGGAAAGTCATGCGTGCTGAAAACATGTACCCCTTCCACTTACAGAAAGTCCAACTCCTATGAGATGACGATTTCCCACGTCGGATGGAGTTCGCACCCTGGTTGCTTGGTGCCACAAAGGAAGATGCACTCTTTCCTGCAAACATTTTATTTTCAGATGAAGCCTACTTTACTAGAGATGGCGTCTTTACCTCGCACAATGCACATATTTGGTCCTCCGAAAATCCTCATATCACTATCTCGTCAAACGTGTAGCATAAATTTAGTATTAACATCCGGGCAGGAATTCTCGGAGATCATCTATTGGGACCGTATCTTATGCCCAAACGCCTCAGTGGCGCAAATTACCTTGTTTTCTTGCAGCACGTCTTTCCGGATTTACTGCAGGGAATACCGGCAATTGCACTCCAGAACATGTGGTTAATGCACGATGACGCATCAGCGCATTTTTCGAATTCTGTGCGTAACTACCTAGATGATACATGTCCTGTGAGGTGGATTGGACGCGGCGGACCTGTTGATTGGCCTCCACGTTCCCCGGACCGCAATCCCTTGAATTTCTTCTTCTGGGGCCACATGAAATCTCTTGTTTATCAGACACCTTTAGATACAGTGGAAGATCTCGTAGCATGGATCCTTCGTCGCTGCTGGAGAAATCGCAGGCACACCTGGTATGTTTGAGCGCGTCCGGCGGTCCTTTAAACGCCTGTGTCGGTTGTGTAATGACCTTTATGGCCGCAATTTTGAGCAATTTTTATAAAAGTTTCTCATCGTCTCCTTTCTTATGTTAAAATTTCTGTGCTGTAAATGTGTGCTGTATCTGTATTCCACCAAATAAATTTTCATCGTCGTTTGCGACTTTATAGTTTTTTTGGAAATTCTTATTGCCTTGATACTTACTATCACCCCTCAGAATTTTTCAGTAGAATTTTGCACTACTTTCTGTAAACATCGGTGCCGATATTGCAGCGATGTTTCTCGGCAAACATTTTAGTTTTTTTTAATATCTTATAATTTTCTCTGTTTTCACACTACAAACTTATATCAAATTAAAGAGTATAAAATTCCTTATATTTGCAAACTTTTATTTTTCTTAAAGTTTTAATATTTTTGAAGATAAGGGTTCTAAACTACTTTTTCGTTTTTAATAATTTACGACCCCCTGGTTCAACAAATCAGCATGTTACTTACATGAAAAATAGCCTTTCAGAATGTGCTTTCACTTAAAAAAAATTCATAGTTGAAACAATATTTGTTATTTTTTTATTAAATTTTTACAGTTTCCAACAGTTCTCCGACTCCCTATATTTTTGCGATTTTCACCCCCTAAACGACGTTTGGGACCCCATGTTGTATGGTGATTCTTTAACCTCTTGATGCCTACTATCACCCCTCTGAATTTGTCGATCGAATTCGGCAACACCTTGTATATCTATATATCGCATATTAGTCATCTATATTATATCCCCAGATCGCATATAGGCATATCGCTTATTAGGCATATATATCTAGTTTTAGGCATATATATGTATCTGTCGCTTTCTCCATCTGCAAATGTCTTAAATTTGGAATTCATTGACGCAGATGAATGAAATTTAAGTCTGTTCTTAAAATCATATTTTCAAATTTTTATCAATTTTGTTGAAATCCGTCTATTTCTTCAATTGCATATCAACATCATAACTCGAAGTTGTAAATATTCAGATGGTTTAAATTTTGTATATAATTTTAACATCAAATTGTAGATTTGCATTAAAATTTAGGCCAATTACATCAAGGAATTGACCAATTATCGTTCTGCATATCTGTGTGTATGTGAATGCTATAACTCAAATCCAGCGTCGTAGCTGGGAAATTTAGTAAATGGGATTTCTGCCAAAATTATATGTATATATCAAATTTTGAACCATATCAATCCAAAGTAGTGTATGCTTGATTTTCTTCATTACACGATTAAGCAAAAAAAAAAAAAGAAAGAAAGAAAAAGAAAACGTGCTGAGATGAAATCTAGTTTAAGAACAAATTGGATGAAATCTGATCTTCGTCTCGACTAGTCTCCTAAGCAAAAAGTTATGAGATTTTTCAATAACTGTTTTGCATTATTGTTTATCTGGTCAGCCATCTTGATTGGTGACTTGTCAGTTTTGGTATTCTTGACGAGGTGAAAAGTCAACCTAAACTAGACTTCAAGTATGGGATATATTTTTTCGGAATGTAAGGAAGGGTAGCAGCAAGAGACTAACACTCTTGTTATCTTCTTTCCACCTTGCCGCTGCCAATAATCAAAATTTAAGTACTCGCAACCATCCAAGAATTGTAGAATTGTCCAAGTTTCGCAGTTTCCAAGGAAAATAATGGTCCTTTTATTTGGAAACATACGAGAAATTCTAAAAAGAGGTCATTCCTGCTAATGTACCTTAAAGCTCTTACTATAAAAACACATTTACATTCGCTTTGAAATAAAGAATACATTTTATTTCGCTAATGAATGTAAAAAACGAAGAAAATAGTTACATTCAAGAATTGCATGTAGTTTATTTCCAAAAATATTAATAGATCATCATACTTTAAAAAAATATGAAACGATTAATCAATGATTTAACATCAAACTAGGAATTGAAAACATCAAGGTTTTAATACCATAACTTTTAATTATTTGCAATAACACATCAAAAATATTTAAAATGTGAAAGTAATTTGTTATAAATTCTACTATCTTGTATCATAGAAAGTATTAAAAAAAATTTTTTAATAATTTCTAAAAAAAAATTTGTAAAAAAAATTAATTATCTATTAATTAATTTTCATGATAAAAAACGATTTTAATTTTTTGAAATAAGATTTATATTTAATTTCTCTTTTTATTTCATGGTTTAATAATTTTTATAAAAAAAAGTGCGTAAAAGATAATTCTTATCAAAGCTAAAATAAAGAATATTAATTAAAAAAAACTAAATTTATTTCGATATCTCTGCTTAGTGTTTTTTCTCCATTATCATCCAAATATATGAAATATTTCATCTTAATTATTAATGCGTTACATAAAATCAGTCTGAATAAATATTTACTCTCAAACATGCATTTTACAAAATTGATTTATCGGTGCTTGGTGAATAGCATTGGTTTATTTTCTTTTTCAAACAGAGTTTCGAAATGATTAAATGCTTTACCAAATATTTGCGTGAACGTAGTTCCTGATCAGGTTTTTATTTTCCTTGAGTAATCGGTTTATTAATATTTATTCTAATTTTAGAACGGAATGAAAGAAGAGAAGAGATAGAGAGACCGCTCATTACTTCAAATACTCATCAAACTGGTAAGAAGCACTTTTATATGATAATTCGAAAAAAAAAACTGAAATTTTGATAAATAAAACTAATTTTCAATATTTTCATTTTTTATAACATAAGACAGAAAATCAATAACTACTAAAAAAGCAGGGTATTTAAAAAATGAGATTCAAATCACAAATTCGAAAAATTAGAACATTTAAACGTCATTCTACTCTCTTAATAATATCAATATTGTATTATGTATCCAATGATTCTTTACAATCAACAGTTTAAAGAAAAAAAATATTAGCCAAAGAACATTTTCATATTAAAATTCTAGTATTTAGAATATGTGAAAGTTAGTAATGAATTAAAAAAATGAAATTAGCTAAAAGTAAAAATAAATTGAACTGAAGAAATATATAATATTCATTTTTATTCAGTCACACTTGAAATATTAAAATATTCATTTTGTTAAAAAAAAATCTGCTTGATGAGGGCAGAATGAAAGTTCAACTAGTTCGATAATGGCTATCGATGTTTTACTCTACATGAACACAAATAACAAAACACAGTACTTACTGAAAACAACAACACACAAGCAAATAAATTAACTGAATAACAACACAATACATTTTCGTTTAGATTGCAACTGAAGAGCTTTCTCCAAAACCATACTCCAAACGAATTCATCCGACTGACTGGCTTTAGTTCTGTCTCGGGTTTCAGAATTTTCTTTGAAAAGATAGAAAAGCTTCTAGAATGATCTACGAATTTCGGCTAGTAATAGAGATATCATCATAAATTTATAAATTCTGTTTTTTTTGGCGGGGGGGGGGGAGGAAACCTTAATTTTTGTCACCAAATCGTGGCCAAGTTTATCATCAAAGGCTGGAGGACAATTATTTGGTCCCATTAGAAAAATCTGTAAAACAATCTTCCTTACTATAAAACTTACTTTTCAGGGAAGCAATATCATATATTCATAAAAATATTGATTATGCATTAATTTAGGGTTATGTGGATGAAAAACAGTGTTTAAAATTAATTTTGAAAAAATTATTAAAATTAAATAAAACAATAAAATTAAACGTACTGAAATAAATTTGTTATCATTTAAGATTTACTTTTTGGAATTTTAAAGTAATGCAAAAATAATTTTCACACTATAATTTCGTTTGAAGATATTATTTAAAAGCATTAGAATTTCCTTAATTTTTAATTAATTAAAAATCTAATCAATATTTTTTTAAAACCTTTTTACTGAACAATTGCAGCTTAGAAGTATAACGAATTTGGTAAATATAGGTTCAATGATCTGCCCTGCAGAGAGTTTTACATAATATTTATCGCACTATTTATTGATATCCAATCAATAAATTTAACAGCATTAATATCTAAAAAAAATTGGTTAGATTCATATTGTCACGTAGATATTCTAGTGTTGGACTCAATGACGCACACAAGAGGTAGAGCTAAACCAATTTATTAACAGAACTCAGAATACAGTAACTGACAAATCTTCTGCTTTTATATAAGCAGAGAAAGTTCCAGAATACTCTTCTGGAGACAGTAAGAAAAGTCCAGAACACTTGTCTGGTAAACTAAAGAAATGTCCAGTATCTTCTGGAACATGAAATAAAGGAAAACATAAAATCAAGGAATACTATTAAACTCAGTGCCTCTAGCGGGATTCGAACCCAGGTCTCTTGATCACGAGACCAGTGCCATGACGATTCCATGGAGATTCGACAGTCTTTCTTCAATGCGGCAATATAAAGTAGTAAAGAAGTTAAACAACTTTTTTTTCCCATGGAAATAGAACCGTCTAGAAATACTATAGGAAAGTCTTTATCTGTGGCTATATAAAGCATCGAATTCAATGGATTTAAGAAAACATTAAGGATAGTGATTTAACAACAAATAAATGAAATATCGATCGATTGAAAACTTGTAATCAATAAAATTCTTCTCCAGGAAACGACTCGTCATGATAATGAAAACCTTCTGCACTTGAAAAGCAATTATTTGAAATGTTTCGAGTTTCATTTCAATGTTCTCTCATTCTCTATAAAATTCAACATGAATGATGTTCCTGACTTCAAATACACACGCACACATTCTATTAGGTAATATAATAAGGGGAATGCATACCACCTGTTACCTTAATGAAGTCCTTCTCATATTAGGTATTTATAGAAGTATGCTACTGGCTTCATTTGCAGCAGAGAAATTCTGAGAGTCTTCAAACTACTGGTTTTCAGAGGTACTGTGCAATTACCACTAGATGTCGTATCTCTTTGAGACCTTCCAAACATTTTATGGTGGTAGTATCTGCATATTTAAAATAGTTTCTATAACCCAAATACTACTATCCGAAACACTCTTAACAGTCTAGTTCTGTCCACTGGGGACAACACAACTTCAAACGTAAGGACAGATTAATGCTCCATCAAAATGATTCCATTTTTGTTGCGAAAATCTATAAGCTCTCAGAATTTTCCGACAAGAATCATAATTCCATTTGCAAAAAGTTCCAAATAAAAAGAATTAGTCAGTTTCATATTTTTAATCATTACTTTTCAAACATTTAAAAGACAACTAATGTGAACCTAAAGGCTTATGTTTTATTCCCCAAATTAAATGTAACACCTGTGCTTTAAATATTAATGGCATTTAAAACATTAAAAATCATTACAAATAATATTTTTGAAGCAACATTTAAGTAACTGTGGATTATAGTTTTATTTTTTTACTTTCTCATTTTCTATTTCTTTGGGAAATAAGCCTCATATTTTATTACATAAATTTGTAGCAAAAAAAACGCTGCTTTCCAGTTATTTTCTTGTAATAATTCACATCAAGAAAAGGAAATTTGCTTTGAATCAGGAAGCTAAATACTAATATTAATTAAAATACTGATATTAATATTAATTAAATAAAAAATTTTGTATTATTATTATTGAACAAATGAGAATAATAAATAGTTTTATTTACCTCCATCCATTAAGTAATTTAATAAATTAATTAAAATGTAGTATTGTCTCAGTTTTGAAAAAAAACTCAAAGTTCATGTTCATAAAATAAACTGTTTAACTATTAATATAATTAGTTGTATATATTTTGATTATATTCGTTTATGAAATACAATTTCTAAATTTCCTGAAAAATTGCTAATTAAGTAAGAATTTTTTTTGATTTGATACTAATTAAAACTGAATTCATTTTTTGTTAAAAATAACTTATATAGGTTACTAAAGTAAGTGAATTCAAAGGAAGTGAGTGCAGTATATTATTTGAATTTAAGTAATATTTGTTAGTAACAACCATCATTTTTATCTTTTTTGTACATGTTTATATTTGCTTCAAATTTGACAGATCTTTAATTTTTTTTAATAATTCTAGTATAGTATACTTCTTCATAATTTTCAAAACCATGGTTAATATCTATTCGGAAAAAGAAGAAGAAAACTCCTCGCGGTAAAACTAGATTTTAAATTGTATTCATTTTTTAAAGATTTGCATTTATAATTAATTGCTAATTAAAAATTCCATCTATATTTTGACAAATATTATTGTAATTTCAAGCATCTTTTATGAAAAAAAAATATTTATTAATATATTTGTAACGCATTGCATGTTCGTTTCGCAAATAAATAGTTTCACCCATTTTATTACATTTTGATGAAATGTGGCACTTCTTCAAAGGAAGAAAAATCTTAGATGAAACTTTACAATTTTAAAATTTCATTAATTCTAGTTCTTAAAATTTAGCAATTTTTTTTATGTTTTTCGTTATATCTGCCAAAAATATTATTTCACAAAATTTCACACCAGCCTTTCATATGGTGTAAAATTATTTTTTTAATGATTCCAATTTACTTGTTGTACAAGTTTTTCTATAATTTTAATAGATTTTTTAAAAATTATTTTTATGTCTTACGGCAATACTTTTCCTTATTTTATGAAGAAAAAAAAGTTTTTTTTTCTTCTTCTTCTTAAGTAAAATGTTAAAAAAAATATTTCGAAATAAAGTTATTTTTTGAAAATTGAAATAATTCTATTTCAATTTTCTAAATCTATCTATAATTATAAGCTAAGCATATGCAAGAAAATATTTCACTATATAAAATTTATCAAATGAATTAAAACTCATTTCATTCAAAAAATTTATGTAAAGGAACATATTTAAACATATTTTGAAATTATTTAAAGTATCAAAGAAAGGGAATTTTATTTACCGTAGCCTTAATTCTGAGAAAAATAATAGGATTAATATATTGGATCAAACAATGAAATCAAATTGATTTTCATAAATGGTCAATAATATATTGATGTAAGACATAAAAATGTTTTTTTTTAATTTATTAAAACATGCAATTTTTCTTTGTGGAAAAACGTTAAATTTGTATTCTTACACATCACTGAAGCAGCAGTTTTCTCCTTTCTTCAAAAAAAAATCTTGGTAAAAAAATAGAATGAAATGGAATTGAGGGAAAATATGGCCTTTCAAGGAGTTTGATTTCGTTCCTTCATCTCTAAGAAAAGAAGTATACTTGAAAGCACACACTTATGATGAAAAAAAAATCGAAGGCAACTTAGTTTTCTGCCGCAATATCTTTTTGAGCTTCTCCTCAAAGATTGAAGTCATTAAAAGGAACTTTTCATTTGATTCTCAGTGAATTTAATCATAAAATGCAAAATTAAATGAATTAGTGATTGATTTTATGCACTGAAATAAAGTACATTTCCCCAATTTCTCTTCAATAATTATTATATGCATACTCATAACAGATGCGGCATCGTTCTTTTGTTAAATACTAGAATTCTAGAAATCTTAAATTTTAAATTTAGCATTATAAAATCATGAAATAAGTATAGTAAATAGTAATTTTGATGAACTACTAAGCCGAGCTGAAAACTCACATTTTTATAGTATCAAATGCGAGAAATTCCAATAACATCTTGAATCATGCTTTATAATGCGTCAACGTAAAACAACACAAATCCACGCACACTCTCATAGGGAGCAACAGATATCGTAATGTGTGCATCAGTAGCTATGCAGAGCATACTGTTAGGACCACTTGAATTGTCACTTTGGCCATCGCAATATGACTAGTGAAGTGAGAACTTCGGGACAAGCGTTATAACATACCAAAGTATAATGTCGCAAATCAGTACACACATTCACAAAAAGCACACAATTGACATTCAAAAGTCAGAATGCAAATAGGCATACTACTGCATGCTTCCATAGCTGTGAATGGTAAGCTATGTGATTTGCCACTTTAGCAATCGTAATATAAACATAAAGGTGAGAGTTTTAAGACAAATGTTATAATACGTCAATGTTTAACAAAACATGCCCGTTCACACAGTCATAGTGAGCATCGACATTCACAAGTCAGAGTGTAAAAAGATTTCAAAATGTGTACATTGGTAATTGTGCAGATCATGCTTTTTGAATCATATGAGATGCCACTTTTGCAATCCTAATATGAAGAAAGAGCTAATACTGTTGTTATAAGTGTTATAATACGTCCATATATAACAAATATATGGCCATATATAACATATATTCCATACAGAACAAATCTGTACACACATTCACAGGGAGCATTGATATTCATAAGTCAGAATGCTAAAAGGCATCTAACTGTGCGCATCGGTAGCTCTGCTAATCATAATTTTTGAACATGTCAGTTGCCACTTTTGCAAATCCATCATGACCAATGAGCGAACTGGAAATTTTGTGTGAAACTCGTTATGTCTGTTGCATAGACATTGTTTGTGATTCAGCAAGTTTATGGCGATGTTGCCATGAGTCGTAAAAGGAGACTTAAAGAGAAAAATAATATCCTTGTAATCCATTACGGTTCGTAGATGACTGACACACTTTAAATAGTGGACTTCCAACATTTCCAGAAGTAGAAAAAACGTTGCAACTGACTACTTTGAAGATGGCATTATGTCCAAGTAGATTAATAATTTTTCTGATAACTGAGCTTATCGCGAAATTTTCTCACTTCTCTCTGTATTTCATCATATTGTTTCAATATAATATTTTTTTGGTATTCGATATATTTTGTATCTTTCAGATATACTGAGTAAAGATGAAGTCTCTGGATCCGTTTCTATCAACGTAGGACAGTTTTCAATCATTATTTTCTCCGCATATCTCTACTACTACCAGCTGTTGATGAATGAGTAGCGTAAAAGACTCATTATCAGCTGCACAGGGGTTTGCTGCTCTCATGTTGTATATGCCTTTTCAACTGTATATTTATGAATTGGCTTTTCATCTCAATTTGATGCTTTGTAAATCAAAATCGCTTTTGTTGTTATGTATATTTGTGTGTGTAAATATGATCTTGTTGTTCTGTGAACGTGCACAACATTCCAAAATAAATTATTGTCACTCTTATGTCTCATTATCGTGTTTTTTTTTTTTTAATTTACAAATCAGAGGGTTCAAGATAGATATCACTGGAATTTGATTTGAAAACGCTTATGCCTATTTTTAATTTTAAATACGGTCATTTTAATAAAAAAAGACAGAAACTTTCATACAATAAAACTTTAATTATTCGAATCTTTCTGAAGAAAAAAAGGAAATAAGTAAACAAAATATTCTCGGATAAAAATAGCTGAACAGCTGACTGACTCATATGCTCAAGAATTAATAATTTAATACAACAGTATATTAATATACAGAATTTAAATACAAATAGTTCTTGTAGCTATTAAATTAAAAGATTATAAATAAATTCCTTTTTTTCTCTATGAAATAAATTTTTTCGTCAATTATCTAAACATTCGATTATCTTAATCAGATCTAGTCTCAGTTATAAACATAATTGGAGTTCTACTGCACATATATTAATATTACGATATGAAATTTATTACATGATGTTTTCTCTTTTATACTATTTGATATAGACTAAATTCTAACCATTTTAATAACTTAATGCTAATGCATTGCGAAAGGAACTAGAAATTAGTTTTTAATTCTAATATCCCCTTTTTTACCTAAATGTTATAAATGTTTTGTTAGCTTAATGTATTGGGTTGTTCAGAAAGTAATTTCATTTTTTCCAGACAAAGGATTTAATTGTATTTTTTTGCACCCAACTTCACATTTAAGCCGTATAATTTTTATATGCTTTGAGAGCTCATATACCAAGGCTTGTGTGTGAAAAATTCCAATTCATTCTACGCAGTAGTTTTTGGTTGGTGCCCTTTTAAATATGGAGAGCGATAAGCAGCATTTTCGACATATCTTACTGTTTTACTAAAAAAAGGGTAAAAATGCTGTTCAAGCCAGAAAGAAATGGACCGATGTGTATGGAGAAGGTGTGTTGACAGTTCACCAGTGCCAGAACTGGTTCGCTCAATTTTTTAGACGGTAAAACCTTCACCTCAAATGAGGAGGTCAAAAACCACCTCGATCCGTTTTTTGGCAGCAAAGACCAAAAATTTTATGAGCGTGGAATTATGCTACTACCAGAATGATGGCAAAAGGTGTTGGACCAGAATGATCAATATATAATTTAATAAAGTATTTGTTTATTATGCGAAAGCTGTCTTTCATTTCCACGGGAAAAAAAAAACGAAATTACTTTCCGAACAACCCAATAAGACTGAAAATGAATAATTTTTATTGGAATGTGCTTATGTCCTCTTTAAGATACATTTCAATAACTGCACAGATTAAATTAAAAGATTATAAAAGAATTTCTTTTTTCTTTCTGAAATAAACTTGAAACAAATATACTTTAAAGCAAAATATGCTTTAAAAAATCACATCGGATGAACATTGCAATAATTAACGAACACCTTTTCTGATTTACACTTTTTTTATCCTCAAATAGAATTTCTTTCGCATTAATTTGAAAGATTTTTCTGAGAATGAAAAGAGAGGAAGGGTTCGGCATTGGGTAATTATCAGAAAACTGCTTCACAGTAAACTTTGAATTATGCGATTATTTAATTACAGATTAGTATTTTTCCAAATTTTTGACACATAGGTAAGAATTTCTTAAATAGTTTAAAAGTAAACTCATAAGTGAAGATTCTTACCATTGGTAATTTATTTCGATGTTATTAAAAGCAAATTTCCTGCTGTGCAGTTTTAAATATATTTATGAGTAACATTATTATTTAAATACATAATTTTTATACATAACAATTTATAATAATCAATTATATACCATTGTATCCGCTCGAATTATAATGGTGTTTTAAAAATACTTTTATTTGGTTCTTAAGAGGTGTACTTTAGATAAATCTGTTACTTCATTTTTTAGTAAGGAAATCGTTTATTCTCAAATTACCTACAAGCTAAAAAAATATTTTCAAATTCAAGCCATAACTTGTGTCCCGTGTTTAAAATTTTAATATAAAAGGCAGTTTGGTTGAAAATATTTTCCCTGGTGCAACGTAAATTTAGATTACAGTATCAGCCCTAATATTTTTGATTATGCTCACATTTATTAGACTTTCACAATGTTTCAAATAATTTTCATCATGCAACAACAGATATAGAAAAGTTATACTGTGATATATCTCATAACATAGTGTATGCACTATAGCAGAAGATTATTTTCGAATTTACAGAGATGATTTTTTTCTTCTTAGACATGAACTTAATATTAAGTACAAATAAAATGTTATTTTCGTGGTCTGTACACTGAATTGTTCTAATTTTTTTATAGATAGAATAAATTTTAAGTTCTTTGAAACAGTGCTATATATCCAATCACCTACGAACAAATATTGATTAGTAAATATATAGTCCATGGATGTGGATATACATGTGTAATCAATGCTTTCAGTTGTTATGGGACATCTTGTTTCTCATAACGTTGGTCCACCAGATATTTTCTAGGTCGTGGGTGGATTTTTTGAGATGAAAAGATGTGGTGTGCGGTTCCTACAAGAGAACGAGGAATTGATTTCTCCAGACCCAAGCCCAGTATAAATTTTCGTTTCATTTCTCAACCAAGCTCTTCTCCAGAATGTATCAACTTCAATAGATTTCATCTACTCATGCTGCCCACCGAACACCTCTTTCATCATTATAATATTGTATATAGTTACTTTTTATATGTATTGATAATATTTTATGTCTTTTTATGTGTATATTGATATTTTATGTCTTTTTATGTGTATATTGATATTTTATGTCTTTTTATGTGTATTTCTTTTATCTTAATAAATACTCCCACGTATATCCTTTCAACCGACAGGGAATCCTAGAGATTCCAAGTTCGGGGATATTCTGTTCCTTTCACAGACAGGAAACAAATACAGCTATATGCAAATATTTTATATGCATCGATTAACTTTTTACATCGCCAGTTACAACGTATTCAACTGAGAGAAAATTTTGAAAGCCACACGTGATCTAGTTCGTCCAATAGCTTCTGTGAAAATTATTTTGCTGTAGAAGTATTAAATGTCACTTCATCACTAGTATAAATAAATGTCACTAATCATCGTAAAATTACTTTACATTTTATAATTTGATGCATAAAGTGAAGTACTTGAAGCAGACATAAACACACATTGAAACAAATTCGTTCTTTCATTATATATTTATCTTTGATCTAAAAAGATTTAATCAAGCATATTCTGATAAAATGCAATTGTGTAAAATCGCTTTCTTAAGAAGCCAGTATTTCAAATGTTATAAATTGGGACAGTGATAATGATAAATTTCCTAAAACTTATAAATCATATTACATTTAATTGTTTCAGCCTAAATTTCATCATAAAAACAATGAATAATTCACGGTGCGGAGTGAAACAATTACATATAAAATTTAATAATTTGAAACTGTATTTGTATCCATTTTCATCTTCAAATACTTTTTTAATCACTAAGTGAAATGATATTTTAAAATATTATAAACCATATGGTGCCTTTTTAGAATTTCGAATGGATAAATGATTAGCGCAAACAAATTTAAATCTCTACAAACGTGTTGTATTAATTTATTTACTTAAAATTAATGTTGTTGCAAATAATAAATGAAAGAAAACAAATCATACTTAAAAAACGGTCGGCTTTTACCTTATTACACAAATTTAAAAAAAAAATAAGAAAATAAGCATTTGGCAAAAATATTTGTTCTCATTCTATATGTATGTAATTAAATACGGTCAAAATTTCTCAATTTGTGGAGTTTAAAGAAATTTAACTGAAAAGCCATTAGCTCCTATGCTACATGACAGATGGCAGCACCAACTACTTAAATTAATAATAAAAAATTTTCAGAAATGGAAATAAGGAAAACCAAGAGATAAAATTATTCAAAAAATAGTAATTGTTTATTGCATCATTGAACATATGGAAATACTGTATTAATAAAACATAGGTGAAAATTATCCGCTTAAAAAATTAATTTAAATAGATCAAGCATTTAAAAGGCTTTCTTAAAATACTATTTGTTATTTTCTAACTGTGAAGATTCGAAATAGTTTAACGCTGCGGAATTATATTATAAAAAAGGAATAAACTTTTTTTTTATTTTAAAATGTAATGTTTGATATAGAATATATTTAATTTGGATTAAAGAAATGAAATAAATAAGGTGAAATTTTTCCATGAAAAACAAGTTAAAAGTAACCCTTTTAAAAAAGAAATGCTTTTACTTTTTTTATCCATTTTTACTTTTATATTGAAATCATAGTCATTACTTTTTTATAAGATAAATACAATAGTATCATATTTATTTCTACTTAAGTCAGAGTCGTGTAATATTCGGGACATATGATCTCACCCACAGTTGACATCAATGATTTAGCAAGCATAAATATTAATCTGGCTCTCGTAGTTTGTCCTCTTTCTTTCTTTACATTTACTTTTAAAAGATTGGTAAAAAGAACTAATGTATTGCCTACATGGAACTTTCCTTGACAACGCAATCCATAACTTGCGTCATATTAGCAAAATTTATTGTCACTGGCTAAAATTGGGGATAATTTTGATTTTATAAGTTTTGTTCTACGTAAGATTTACTGTTTACATTTCAAATGGATCACATATCTGCATGAAACAAGAACAAGAATTTAAAACATAAACAGCTTTCATTTAATATTCGAACAATACTAGCTTCTGGTGATGATAATGTTTACTCAAAACAACATATGGAAAATTAAAATATGTAATTATATTTAGATATAATTAGAAATATATTATATTTAGAATTATATTATATTTAGAAGTATTTATATACAATATATAAATATTTTATATATTATAAAACATATTTAAAATATTAAGTAAATAAACATATATAAAATATTAAATAAAATATGAAACATATTTAAAATATAACTTTATTCATCTAGCCCTAACATCTTTTGTTCATTTAAATGCTTCAATAAGCAATACCAATGCTAAAATCCACGAATTAGAAAGAATAAAGGTCAATTTCATGATTTCACATATTTATGCGAGATTTTTTATAACTCAATTTGCAGAGCAGTAGTATAAAAGAAGAAAATTATATAAAAAAGAAAAGTTAAAATTCTTGTATTTGCTTACTAGACATTAAACAAACAAACAAATACATCATGTATTAAAAGACGACTGCTCAGTTCATCTCAGCTCAGCTCAGCTGACACAGGGGAACACTGATATTACTAAAGGAAGAAAGTACCCACTCAGGATCCCGAGACTAACACTTTTCAATAATTGTACTTCGCTAATGGGGTGGTATGCAGAAAAATGTGCAATTATTATGCTTTTCAACTCCATGAATATCATGCGTTCATTCTTTTGCTAAATGTAGACATCTCATCCTTTTATCTTCTCTCTCAACCCATTTTGACAAATAAATACCTCCTGAAGCACGTACAAAGAACCGAAGTGTTTTCTAATCCGGAAACGAACAATAATCTAGGATTGCAATTTAAACAATAGTCATGGATATTTGAATTCCACGTTTAATGCAACGTGATGGATGAATTTATCTTTCTCTTATACCTTTGTTACTGAATCATCATCTTCGAAATTCTAGCTCAAAGACAACCCTCTTTCTCTTTTTTTTTTTTTTTTAATCATGTGAGGACATGATGTTGTTTTGGTTAGAGGGTTTTGAAGCTCGAAATCGCGTAGGCAATGAATAAAGCATAAATGACTATTTTCATCATCATTTTTAATCGCATATATTTTTTTACCTGCTTTTACCAGTATTGCATTATTATTACGTATGCTTTCTGAAAGCAGATGCGTTTTTAAAAGGTTGACCTGCTTTTACAAATATTGCTTTATTATTACGTATCCTTCTTTGACAGCAGATGCGTTTTTAAAAAGGTTGATATAGAACTATGACATCATAGCTGTTATTTCATCTCAAAAGTCAATCGAGCTCCAAAACTTTGTTTGCCGGCGAGAAAAATTGAAAATGAAAGTTTAAAAAAATTATCATTATATAGATAGATAGATAGAGGGATAGAGACCGATAGAGAAGTCTCTTTTAAACCGGTTTAAACTAGTTAATGACAAAAATTAAGACAAATTAAGACACATAACTTATTAAGACAAATAATGACTCAAAAATATAATTTTCTCACATGATAACTTGAAATTTGCGATCATAGATTTTATTTTAATTTTTTTAAATTGTTTTCTTTCCCTCAAAGGAAACTCAATCGTCACCAAGCTGAAATATTTGCGTTGTTCTGTTTCAAGAATTATCACTATCTGGTTATCTGTTTCTAAGGTTTAATAGATTTTGTCTGGTGTTACATAAACGAATAAGTACTGGCAGATGAATCTCAGCTAATAAAGCACTGCTCTCTTTGAAGAAGCTTAAAATACATTAAGCTTCACAAATTATTTTACTTTTCTTATAAAAAGTATCATAAAATTACTCTTCTTCTGCTTTACTGTCTCTAGTAAAATCTAAAGAGTAACATCTGAAAATAATTCTACCTCTGGAGACATCATCGTACCGTTTGATATTGAAGTGGCATCTGAAGAATCTTTGAAATACAAATTAATCACATTTAATAAATGCATCACAAAATATACTCAGTGCTCCGAATGTATATGTAGGGCTTAAGAACCTTTTAAATGACGAAACCCATTACATAGGAAATTGATTAACATCTGCACATATTTCTTATTCATCGTCATGGATAAGAAATAAGAAATATGGACAGATGTGGAATAGATAGCAAATTACAACCCATTCTACACAAAAAAAGTCTGTTTACAGAAGACCTCCTATTTATATATGTATATATATAGACTTTGAAAGATAATCGATTTAAAAAAAAACGTTTAATGCTCATCAATATCCTTATTTTGTTTGTTGAAAATGTAAAAATATCCATTGATCTGATATTTTATGCATCCGATTAAAAATGGCTGTTGTCCAATAAAATATACCCACACGAAATGGAAAAAATTTTTACGAATTTGTACATTTAAAAATATATTTATTTCCACTAATAATTTAATTGAATATTTTCTCTAATTACATTAGATACGTCCTTACTACAAGGAAGTTGAACATAGGAAATGGAGCTATTATGCATAATGTTATGGTAAGCCTAAACATGCATATAATTTTACATCAAAACATAATATATTCAGTGGCGCAGTACTATAAACAATAAATTCAAAGTGAGTACTGGATATAAAAAATAAATTGGAATGATGCATTTGAGTTGTACTATGAGAATATAGTAATTGAAATATCACAAAACGTCATTTTTTTTCTCCTATACGAAGTACAGAAAAAGTATTGCAATCGTCAAAAAATTCGAATTCGTGATTTTGACGAATCTCCACGTTTTAGACCTCCCTGAGTTCGAAAAGTATATTTTTGGAAATTGCCTGCCAATCTGTGAGAAAGATAACTCAAGAATGCTTTGAGCTAGACGGATGAAATTTGCTGCCCGAATATACATTAATACGATAACTACAAAAAGAAGAGAGCTAGATGCATAAAATTTGATATAGGATTTAACATGTATAATGTAGACAAATGTCAAATGTGAACCAAATCTAACGAAGGGTTGACCATCTATCGGTCTGAGCTTTCAGAAACATGTAAACGCGAAAACTTAGAAAAGCATTGACTTAAATATATCACATTTGCCATTTTGTTTTGTGACCATAAGAGAAGCATTATATGGAATTTTAGTTTTAATCATTGAAAATAAAACGTATCTAAAATATGAATTTAATTTTCGGATATTATTAACTGCATGCGAGGCAGTAATTACCCCAAAACTCACCAAGAATTATGGGATAGTTTTAATAAAAAAGGTGAATTCACGTCAAAATACTTTGTAGATGTTGTGCTATAATGCAATGCAATGCATTCTGTAGGGTAACATTTTTATTTGAAAATGTACAAAATAAGTTTTGGAGAGACCACTCTCAATGGTTTACTTTTAAAAATAACTTTTCAAAAAACATTTTACCCTTTAAATATTGTTATTCTAAGAACACTTACCTTTTCAAGCATTACATTCTAAGAACATATTGTTACAAGCCTGTAATTTTGCTTCCCGGCACGAATTGTGTCATCGCTTGAAAAACCGCTGTACAATATGTCTTGTGCGTGCTGAGCGGGTGCCGCGTCAATGACCTCAGAGCTTGGTGACGAACTTGGCGATCATTCGGCGACTTGGCGACGAATTTGGCGACTTTGGCAACAAAATGGATAATGCTGGAAAGTTCGAAAACTTTCACGATCTATCCACTAAGAACCGAGATGCACCCAGATACGTCCTGATTGGTCTGGAAGATTCTAGCCCCGCCTCCCGGAACTATAAAAGACAGGTACTCTCAAGCGAAGAAGTCATCGTCATTTTGGTATTTTTAGATTCCGTCTCCAGTCATGAAAGGGGACGGACGTTGCGAGAGCAGATGCTCAAGTAATTTTTCTATGAGCAGCCAAGGCGCTCGATCGAAAATCCAATGTTCATGATTTAAAAATACTGTTGACAATTCCCCAAGGGGATCCAACTTCTCATACAGCCACACAGTGCCATCGGGAACAGACAGCAAGTCAAGTTCTGTTGCATCTCCCAGGGCAAGTAGCAATTCTAACCACAAAGAAAAAACCCAAATCAAAGATAGCACTAAAGCAAGCCAGAATTCCCCTACAAACATCTCAATCCAATCATCTAAGAAAATAGAATCTTGGATAGAAAAGTACAACGTAAGCAAAAATATCAACGATAACTACCCCAACTTTGAAATAGACCTAGCTGAACCAGAAATTAGACAAATGGATATTGACAACCCATCCCAACAAAAATGATGCCAACTCTGAAAACTTCCAACCAATAAATCCGAAAAAAGCAGCAAAAATCAGAAAGACTGAAGAAAGCCCTGAAATCATGGACACTTCAAATAGGTTTGAAATTCTGAGCCAAAACCAAGAAAGCCAAGAAAAACTCAACAATAGACCTGCTCCTATCAACCTAAAATTATCCAGTAATTACAACATCACACTACAAGAAATCCACAAGAAATACCCCCAGACAGAAAATAAACTGGTTAAAAACATGATTGCCACTCACCCAGTTAATGAAGAAGAAATGAGTAAGATCATCGAACTATTAACAGAGAAGAAAGAAGAATTCGTATTATCTGAAAATTATGAATATGGGCCATTAAAAGTTATTTTGAAAGGATTCCCCATAGATACAGAGAAAGAAGAAATTGCTAAATAATTGGAAGAAAGAAACTACAACATAATCAGGATATCCCAACTTAAAAATTACAAACTGAAAACCCTGTACCCAATTTTCCTGCTTAAAATCAAAAAGGTAAGAAGTGCACTTAACATCTATAACGAAAAACCCCTCCTCCATCTAAAACTCACAATAGAAAGCTACTGAAGAAAAATAACTGCAACCATCTGCTACAACTGTGCAGGATTTCATCATTCAGCCAGGAACTGTACATTAGCACCCAAATGCATCAAGTGTGGTGGTACACACCCAACCAGGAGCTGCAATATCACCGAAAAAATACAAGACCCAGTATGTGTAAACTGCAAGGAAACCGGTCATACAGCTGCATGGAAAGGTTGTATTAAATTCCCCAAGCTAACAACGATCAGCGGAAGACCTTCCTACGCAGAGATAACCAGAAAACATCAAAGAAATCCAGTCCCTCAACCCGTCCCCCCACCTCGAAAACAGAACATGGAACCTACATTAACAACTAATGAAGAATTCCCCTCCATCCTTGAAACCCTGGAAATCCTAAAAGAACTGAGAGAAGTGCTTGAAGAATTCCCTAAACTAATTGAAGCAGCCAAGCTAGCGAAGAAAAAAGATAACAAAGAAGAGAAAAAACTCAACGCTCTGATCGGCTAAGCTCCTCCAAAAGAAAAGTCATCTCACCGCAATAACCCAGCATCCTGATTGGTCACCAACTAACAATAGTTTATCCTTCACCTTCCCCCGAAAACCTTCCTGCATCACCCTCTCCTACTCCCCTGACACCCTCCTTTCCTATTGGCCAAGGCATCACTCCCATTCTCCCTCACTTGCAAAGAGCAACTGTTTGGAAGAATCAAGTCCAGTTTCTCTCCTTCCACCGTCTCATCAGGAACCACCACAGTACATGCCATAATGCCCAAAAGTCAAGTGTAATCAGTCAGTTTTCGTCATTAAGGGGATAGTCCTATTCCAAGGACGGGTGCCCCGATAAGCCTACCATCGAACGCGAAGAAGTCATCGTGTTGAGTAGTCGGAGTCGCCGGCAAGTAACAAGCTTTCGAAAGGATAGCGAAGCAACGGCGGATTGCCAGCGTTGTGTGGAGCGAGTACTGAACTGCTGTGTGTCAAATCCTGTCGTCTCTGCTGTATATATGTGTCGTATATGTACTCGTCGTCTGTGTGCTATCCTGTCTTCGAGTAAATAAACGCCGTTGTTTTTCTACTGCTGCCTGCTGATTGAGCGTTCTTCACACCATATCACTACCACTATCTAAACGAACCCGGAAATCCGTAACAATATTTATTATAATGTTGCCATTCGCAATCTACATAAAATTATCGAAATAAAGATTATATGATTTGTAGAGGTTACAAGAGCATGAAATCGTCCAAATGCTTTCCACACTTTAGAATAGACCTATAAGGCTTCATGATTTATTTTTATTGACTGCGATCGTAAATAAAATATATCGGTAAAGAACACAAAGATGTTAAATTTCTGTTTTATGTTTAGATTTTTTTAATATATTTGTTTGTTTTTTTCTGCTCGTGACATAATATTTGAAAAAAAGCATGAAAATTATCCAAATGAAATTTAAGTTGAATATTAGTATCGTTTGTTTGTGAATAGTTAATGTCTTTTAGCAGACGATGTTTTTATATTGTTCTTATTATCTCTACTTTCCATGTTTATATTTATTTCTAAACATACTAACTAGAGCATCTGGAGATGATGCATTTTACGCTACAAGTGATTCCTTAGATTATCTTAAAAAATTTACAATTTCTCCGACTAAAACCCAACGATGGAAGTCAATAGCAAACGCTACCTTGGGTCTACGAGGAATTTTATTATCTGAAGATAAGGCAAGAGGTACAAAATATAAGAAGGAATTAAAAAACAAAAATGTATTGCTTAGTGACAAAGATTTCATTAAAGAAGCAATGACAAAGGTATTTAATAGACGAGACGCAAAAGAAGAAAAGAATGAATTTGAATCTTTGTCTGCTTTGCTAGTAAACTCATCCAAATCGTTGCCTGACTTTTTCAAGAATTTCAATGAAAGCGTGACTACTGCTACCAGCGATATAAATATTAACATGAGTAAGCTTTTAGATCCCAATTACAGATCCATTCTTGAGAAGCATTTATCACCGGAAGAAAACGAAATCAGTCTTGATAGAATGCATCATGGCTACGATGTTGCAGAAGTTACGACTGATGAAGATCTCACAGCGGAAGATCGGTATCCCAATTTTGTTCCTACAGGCAGCACCAAAAATATAGGTGCTAAGCCTAATTTAGCCGATCTCCGCTATGTTAAACATCACGAAAAGGATTCTGAATTTTCTGAACCTAATAAGCATGCCAAAACACATAAGCATAATGAAAACAAACCAGGCAATGCACGGAATGGAATATTCAACGAACATTTGGAAATGCTTGATGATAAATTCACAACTGTGAGTGCAGACCAGAAAATAATTTATGATCCAACCGGATCAAATGTAACTTTACAGTTGGCCATTTTAGGTAAAAGTTTTACCGCTCTTCTTCATGTTCTCAATACCGAAAACTATATGCCAAACGCACAAGTTACCGTTCATGATAAGGAAAGCAAGAAGAACGTTTCAATTTCAGCTTTAAAAGATCTGCAAATGTATGAAGGTTTTTTGAATTCAAAAAATAGTTCCTATGTTTGCGGTAGTATTGTGGACAGCTATTTCACCGGAATTCTCATGTTAGAAAATGGAACAGTTTGGTATGTGGAACGCCCTGAAAATAATGACACAGGTGGGAATTCAGTTTCTGGGAACAAAACAAACATATCTTTCCAAAATTGTGCTCATACGAAAGAGTCATGTCATGAAGTAATGATTTCTGGATGCGAACGAAAAGAAGAAAATAAAATTATTTGTTTTGAAGGTCACCTTGATGGGAAAGAAAAAATGAAATTGAAGAAAATGAAAAATAAACTGTCAAATAAAACAAGCAGGTAGTTTTTTTTATTATATCTTCTTTCTAAACTAATTTTACATTTAATTAGAAGTTGATGTATTTATCTGATGCTCCTTTATTCTAAAATTTCTTGAATTCAAAATATCAATAATAGTGCATAACGCTGTAAAAACTGAGGAAAAAATTAACAATCCTTTCGACAAATTTCATGTTGGCAGTCATCATAGCAAGCAGTCTTACGGTTTTAAATCTAATTGCAGGTTTGGCTAGTTATCACTTAAACCAACGGGAGTCTTCTCCCCAAAACTTTCTCACATACTCCCTAATAAACTTGTCTTGCCTGAGAACGCATGGCATTGATTTACATTGGTTAAGAAATATTCTTTTGGCTCGAATTTAACATTTTTGATGAATCTATCGTGTCATCCTTGGCGAGTTTTTTAGTGATTAATATCTGGCATGCGATTAATAGTGTCCGAAAATCAAATTTGTTCTTTAGATTAGTTTTTCTCAATTGATTGAAACAAAGATTTGACACAAAACTGCATCTGAAGACACAAAATTCCCTATCTAATTTAATATATTTAAGTCATTGTATTTATGAATGATCACGTTTATATGTTTCTGAAAATACAGACCAAAAGACGGTCGACGTTTCATTGGAACTGAGTCAAATTTGAGGTGTCTACACTATATAGAGGTGTCTGAGCCAAAACAGGTGTCTACACCATATAGATATTAAACCTGTGAACTAAATCTTAAATATCATACTCTCTTCATTTCGTTGTTATCGTGTTTACTTATAATCGAACAGGAAGACAGACGGACTTCCTCTCAACAGATTTTTCTCAAAATTAAATGGAAATCTGAAAATTTGCTGTAAAGACCGCCTAGCTCATAGCGTTTATTATTTATTAATTTTTTATCACTACAGACAGACGGACATTTCTCAAAAATGTGTTTTCGAACTCAAGGTGGTCTAAAATGTAGAGATTCGTCAAAACCTCGCTTTCGAATATTTTTGACGATTACTATACTTTCTCTTCTACATATACAAGAAAGTATAAAGTTAAGATTTATGAGCTTTAATTAAGATATGGTGTTCTAAACCCTGACCTATTAATTTACTTCCCTGAAATACCTTATTAAAATTTTCATTTGGATGAAAAATAGAAAAATGCACTCTTCAAAATATTATATAATATATAAGATTTGTGATTCTTTTGGGAAACACTAATATAGAATTCCCTATAATTGTTTTTTTTTGCTTCAGATAACTATAGGAATACACATAGTATTATATAGTTACAGAGTGGATTATATCTCTCAATAGAACGGTTAGACAATAGAATGAAATCCAAAGAATTTAAAAATACAATATCTGCTCTAACACTGTATATGAAGATCAAATTTTAACAGAATACCTTTTGCGTCATAAGTTAAATTACATAATATTAGGCACTATTTTAAATCAAACATTGATTGATGTGCTATAATAGCTGCAATTTCATAAACACTCTTGCAATCAAGGTTGGCTAGAATAGCTACAAATTTCTCAAACAATAATACAATGAATGTTAAATTATAACAGTGAATCGTCTTTTATCTAGAGACTCTTAAAACTCTAAAACATTTCTGGGTGAAATAATGAAAAGAAATTGAAACTTTGAGACTATTATGAACTGCACTATCCTTGCAATTTTTGCGAAAAATGGGGCGGAGATATTTTATTTTCTTTTTCCGAGATGGGTCCTTTCTAAATTACTGAATGAGAAGAAAAGAACATCAAATGAGCTATTTCAAAAATTATATCAAGAAAGAGATTACAGCGCTTTTTTTTCCCCTCAAATTCACAAAACATTCGCCAACCGTTTAAATTCTCATTAAGTGGCTGCTATCGTTTGACTCTCCAATGGTTGCAATTCAACCATTGGAGAGTCAATGGTTGCAAGAGTCAAGCATGTTATTAAAAGCTGGTCGTGTTTTTACTCCTTTGAAATTGTTAGGAATTTGCCATTTGTTCTTGTTTAATGTACACATAAATAACAAATATTTATGACCCAAAGTTTTCAAAAGAGCAACATATATGTCATGTTTTTTTTTAAATAAGAGAGAATAAAATAATAATTGAAAATATAAAATAATGCTTTGAAAACATTTCTGTCAAACATAAAACGTGCTATTGGCATGAGAAAATAATGATACCTTTCCTTTAACTTTAGGTACCCAAGACTAAAACTTGCTAATTTAACAACTTTCTAAATCTTTAAGCTAAGTTTCAATTCTTACAATACAATTCTTCATTGTCCTCGCAAAAAATGGCATCAGCATTTCAACATTGCGATGATTACGCTTCCATTAACGAAAACATACCGAGAAAAAAAATAGAATGTCGCGTTGGTTCTTAGAGATCTAGTTTTCCTAACTATAGTTATATGCAACAATAAAAATAAAAAGTATTATATCTAGTGTGTATCATCAAATATAATAACATGAAAAGAAAAAGAAAATCGGATTAATCAACATTTCTTAAGATTTAAGACACTAGGGATGTGTCAGATTCAAAGTTCTGCTTCACAGTTCAAATAGATCACTTTACCATAGTATCAAGTATCTGTAAGAGTCACTTAGGCTATGGGAAAAAAGAAACCTCCTTACCATAACGATAAGAAAATATAAGGAAAAACTTACACTGGTGTGCAAAACTTAAGCAACAGGTATGTTTTTTGCCATAACTTCACGAGAAATCATCTGAGAGACATGAAATTCAGAAATGAGATACAGCATTTTGTTCTGAAAGAATGACGAAAGCATAGTTTCGCAGAAATGAATACAATGCATACAGTATGGAATCAAACAAAAAAAGGCTTTATTGAACTCATAGTATCGTTACACATGATTGTCTGTCCAAGAGGCAGAACAGCAAGCAGATGTTCCTTAGTATGGGATATGCCCTCCCCTTACTGCAATGGTTGCTTCGCACCGTCTCCCCATACTCAGCACCAAATTGTCCAACAGTTCTTGAGGTAAGAGTGCCCATTCCTCAATCAGCATCTGTTTAAGTTGTCGGGTGTTCCCAGGAGGATGTAATCGTGCCGCAAGGCGTCTCCCCAAAGCATCCCAAGCGATTCCCAATGCCAGTTGATTTGGAGAGAGGCCGGGACACGGTTTCATCCTTCTAACATTACGGAAACAGACCGTTTCGGTGATCCTGGAGTTGTCGTCTGGGGAGGCATTATGATGAACGGGCGGACTGAGCTCCACGTTTTCGACAGAGGTTCTGTAACTGGAGATCGCTATTGTCAGGAGGTGATCCTTCCCCATGTGCGTCTATTCCGAGGTGCCATTGGATCAGACTTCGTTTTTATGGATGACGATACACGGACACACAGGACTCATGCTGTTGAGGAGCTCCTGGAAAGTGAAGATATCACTCGAATGGATTGGCCGGCGTGCTCCCCTGATTTAAATCCGATAGAACATGTGTGGGATGCTTTGGGGAGACGCCTTGCGGCACGATTACATCCTCCTGGGAACACCCGACAACTTAAACAGATGCTGATTGAGGAATGGGCACTCTTACCTCGAGAACTGTTGGACAATCTGGTGCTGAGTATGGGGAGACGGTGCGAAGCAACCATTGCAGTAAGGGGAGGGCATATCCCATACTAAGAAACATCTGCTTGCTGTTCTTCCTCTTGGACAGACAATCATGTGTAACGATACTATGAGTTCAATAAAGCCTTTTTTTGTTTGATTCCATACTGTATGCATTGTATTCATTTCTGCGCAACTATGCTTTCGTCATTCTTTCAGAACAAAATGCTGTATCTCATTTCTGAATTTCATGTCTCTCAGATGATTTCTCGTGAAGTTATGGCAAAAAACATACCTGTTGCTTAAGTTTTGCACACCAGTGTATTCAGCGTATCACTCATATACGATGCAACCTTACTAGTACTGAAACAGTTTCTTATTTGATAAGTTATTTCTCGGAACAAATTCATACTGAGTCACATAATGTGATTTCTAACCTAATATAGAAATGAATCTTTAGTGTCAAGCGCTGTATCATAAGCAAATTAGTAACGATCAAGAACTAAATTATTTGTAAGTAAGTTGATTTAATTAATGTATTTAAAAAAATAAAGGAAGTATTAAACTTATGTGTACTTGTAGGTTGTAATGGCGACCAAAAAGCCCCAAAGAAAGAATTCGCCAATTTGGCGATTTCAATCTTCAAGTTATATAGCATATGAATCATATGTTAAAAAGTCTTCATAATAAATAATAATGCACTTGAGAATATTTTTATAACTTGGCGAAATTTTTTCTTGGCGCTTTATGGTCGCCGTTAAATCTAATTGCATCAATTTGTGCATCTACTAAATCCTGTTCAAGTTTTCAACTATAATGTGAGCCCCCTTATTATCATTGATGCCCACAATTTCTATACGTCTTATAAGTGATAGAATAGAGTCTCGTATTTGATTTTCTTCTGGTGAAAAATCGAGATCTAAAATTGAAAGACTCGTCAAAATGTCGATGTCAAATGTTTTGACGTTAACTATATTTTGTCTTCATAATTATCATATATAAGAAAATAAAAACTACTTTCTAAATTGAAAATGGTAAAGATGTAGCGACAATTCTTTTAATTTTCATTTTTTTTACAAAATTTATATCATTTTTTTTAATTTATATCATAAACGAAGAAAGTGAAAATAACTTATTGATAATTTTCTTTCTCCTTATAGTTTCAATAGCCATCATTTTTCATCTGACTCACTAAAGAATGCGACTTGTACCATCGAACTTGTATCCGACCCCAGTCATTTCGTGAATGTTCACAATCAAAGCGTTCTTGACACTCTGAGAGAACTTCTGACAGTAACTCTTCAAGCGAACCGAGTTCTAAATCAAATAGATTTTGATGGCGATGGAAAAGAGGATGACTTCGGTTTGAGAATCGGACATGTTGCAATGTACGTATCTTACAAGGATGAAAGGTCTACAAGCAATGAGAGTTTCATGGATCAGAAACTGAACATGCTTCTGAAACGCCCACAAAACAGATGTTTGTCTCTTCTGGTTCTTAGTAGTAACCTTACAGAAGAAGAGCCAGTGTCAATTACTTACGGAGGTATGAATAATTATTATTTATTTTCCTATGTAGAAAAATCCCGATAGCGACTGCCATATAAGCGTCACAGAACTATAGCAACCGTATATTTTTCAATGTATAAATGTAATCACAAATTCATTTAAAATTTACACATATCTCAATCCTTTTAGGCCTGCTAATGCTCAAAAAAGCATAAAGAAAGACAGAATGCCTCTCTTCGTAGTGGTATTGTTTTTAATATCAATTCTACGGCACACTCACAAGAGGAAAGAGGAAGGGGCATTGTTTCTGTTAAATGATTGGCAAACAGAAGAAATTACTGGTGAAAATGCAGAACTTAAAATGTTTTAAGCGGGGTTTTTTTGTTGTTGTTATTTAAAAAACCTGCTTGAGCGCCTTAAGTTTTAAAATAAATTTTTAAAAAAATTAATGATAAATAAAAGCTAATTACAGAAATAGTCATTAAATTATCTTTAAATAAATGTGAAACACTATCCTTACATGTATCTTTGAAGCAATTTCATGATCTTTTATTGCTCAATCACATTTCTGAAAATATTTACGAACAAAAGAACGCAAGTAATATAAAAAAAAACTTATTCTCACATGTCATTTACATATTTAAAATAATAAGGAAAACTAGAAAATCAATTCCCCTGTCCAATACACTAGCCTAATTTTACTAATTTATGTTCCAAATGGAAACTTTTTCACTCCTAATATTGCCCTGTGTACCACCATCTCCAGTTTCAAACCATATCACAAAATAAAAATCTGTCAGAGAACACATCTTCATCAACTAGAGTGATTTCGCCATTTTGCAAACATAGCGAAATAAAGCGATTACAAAAATAAAATGCTCCATGCTTATCGAGCATAGTTTAAAATAACACTTTCTTTTATTGTAATGAAATGAAATTTTATTGTGATGAATTAAAATTGGTTAACATAACTAAATTAATACTGTTAGTCCATTGGACGAATTTTAAGCTGTCATGGAAGGCTAGTTTTTAATTAAAACTAATTAAAAGTACATATTTTCCTATAGTTGCAGTCTGTTTGTTAAAACTTACATATATCAAATCAAAAATGTAATTATTATTTTTATTAATTAATTATTAAAGAATTCAAAATTATCTTTACAAAAATATAACTAATACCGAAAGATATGACTGCGCATATAAATTACAGCACCCCCACGACTCGGATGAAAGAGTAACTGTTGAGAAAAACCTGTAATTGAATCAAACAGGTTCTCGTTTTCTCTGAACCTAAAATAAATCTGCATGTGAGGAACTCTATGAAATTTTCATAATGAGATCTATCATAGACAAATAATGAGATCTATTATTAATTCTATACTTGAAAGCATAATCATTTATTTTCACTGAGGTTTGATCCGCTGTTATAATAGAACAGCGTGATATTTCCTTGTTTTCTTTTTGGGTGCATTTACTATGATTCCAATGTTAAACAAATAACGGGCATTGGAACACAAATTATAGATGTATTTATATAAAGAAAATAATACCGAAATAAAAACAATTTTCAAAATCTTTAGTCTAAACTTCGAATAAACCAAAATAAATTCTAATTATAGATGATATTTTAATATCATGCTAGCATAAAGTGTAAAAAATTAGAGAAACATTTCAATTTTTTTTAAAAAAAATTATCGAATTAGAAAAAAATTACCGATTTTCATGTTTAAAAAAAGTATTAAAATATTTTTGATTTTATTATTTAATTAAGCTTAATTCTAAAACTAAATCGATTTCTTTTTCTTTTTAAGCAGTATAAGAAATGAACATTGCAGGTTGCTCGCTTAATAAATCGATAAGCTCAGAGAGTTGTTAATGGGCATCAAGAGGAATAAAAATTTGTGATGTAACATGATGTCTCAAATTACAATGAGAGAGTGAAAATAACGAAAAAAGACGTATGCAGACTCTGCGTCTAGAAGGCATTGTTAATACATGAAATGCACACACATGGGAAATTTAACAGAGGTTTAGTGTCATCAAGGTTCTTCGGTGATATTTCTTGATATCATATTTGCTTAAATAGATCGATGTACTCTATTTTACTACACTGGCTTCTTGTGGAAATGTTGGAATGCGTGCATCCCGAAATACATCTGATGTTATATGATGGTGCCTCTGCATATTTTTCTTCTGATGTGTAATCACTTCGTTGTCATACATCCAAGAAAGTGAATTGGGCACCCATGGCTTATTTTTTGGCCCCCAAGTGCATCAGATATAATTCTTATGACATTTTCCTATGGCTTCATGTTAAATTACGCTTTTATGTCTTTAAATGTGTTAATGCATCAAGACATGTAATTCATACGGGATGGTGCCAGTGCGCAATTTCCGGCAAGGTACATAATTACTTCGTTATTATATATCCAAAAAGCAAACTGGACGTTCATGGCTTATTGCTTGGCTTCCATGTTCGCCGAGTCCAATCTGTGTGACTTACCTTTCCTATAGAATCAACTTAAATACTTGTTTATGTAGCAAAATGTACCAGTCGCAATGCGCATGCATTTCCTGCACATGATATGAGATGAGCAATAATTTCACTGCTATATATCTAAAAAGGAGGACTGGACACTTGGACTTAATCATTTCTTGACTTCCGTGTTCTCCAGAATTTCAATCTTCTCTATATTTTTGACCTTTCTCTATACAGTCATCTTAAATCCCTCATTTATGTGACACCTATGGCCACAAAGAGGATCTCATAACGCAGATTGCTGTTGCTGCGACAGACACCAAAAGCAATCTGATATCATTAAGGGAGTCTGAAAACCTTTTTACATCATTGCATATGATGTAATGACGTCACCGGCTGCCACCTCCAGAATTCCTGTAATAAGTAATTAAATAAAACTTTTTATAGGTTATTATTATATATTTTGTCGATCCAGCATGAGGTTGAAACCTGCATGAGTCTCTTTGTGGTTTTCACTCTCTCAATTTAGTTTACGATAACATATTCTTTTTCAAGTTTTGTTTCTCTGGGTGTCTGCTAAAAACTCTCTGAGTTTGCCAACACATTAAAAGAATATCTTGTATATTTTAGAAATGTTTTTATTCATGATTTAATTATAATTTAATTATATTTTAATTTAATTTATAATTTTAGAGCTAAACACTATTAAAATAAGTAATGAAATCTCTATACTCTGTACTCTATATTCAATAAGCCAAAATTTTCTTAGTGAATTTCAGTATTCTTCTCACTCTCCGAAATTATTTAGAGTAATCTGAAGCACTGATTATTTTAGTTATTTGACCTAGATATTCATCTTAATGTCGCTGCCAGTGCAATTTTTCTCAACCTCATTCCAAAAAGAAACCTTAAGAAAACCTTGAAAGTTTCTAAAGAATAACCGGGAAGCAGTATTGGATGAGTTTTAGGAATGCATTGTTGAGAGATGTGAAAGATGCGACTATTTCAGAATATGCAGTAAAAAATTTCCAACCAAGCACTTCAGGTCAGATTGTCTGAAATATAGTTGGTTTAAATGGGAGAAGGACCAATTGCCTATTATTATTTGCGAACAAAATTTGGCAGCTGTTGAAAGATGTGAACGATGACTCTTGACTTAGCTGGAAAAGGTTTTAGAAAACTGCTGGACATAATTTTGCATCTTATCAGTTTTGAAGTTATTGTGTATGATATCAATTATCTCATATTATGACGCAATCGTTATAATATTAATTCCGCAAAATTTGAATTTCCGCATATTCCTGATGTCAATACGCAGTATATCAAAGTTAAGAAATTTATTGTTTAAAAAAACTTTCTTTCATAATAAGAGCGAGGAACATCAGTTACTAAGAAAAATGATTAAATGGACTTAGTGACAAAATGTATCAGCACTACAGTGTTTTATATACTTTTTCGCTATTTATCCAGCCCAACCTGGCCGTGCAAACTCTATACTAGTAGGTCTTTTTTGGAGGGTGGGGCTTGGGAGGTTCCTTTTAAAAATGAGGAGAAAAGAATGTAGGCCCAAAAATGACCCATTAGTAAAGAGTCACTTTATAGACCAAAAGAGAAATGAAAGTATTAAATATCGCATTTCAGTAAAAGACTTATTAAACACAATTCTTTAATCCATAGGCTCTATCTGCCAAGGCAGCATTAACGGAACACGCCCTCCGATGAATGTGGCAGTCGTTAACATCATTGGTCCGAAGAACAGAAACTCTCTATTGCCTATGAGTCTCAGAGTCACCGAAACCATTGGTCAGATGATGGGAAGTTTAGAAAAAGATTGCGAAGATTCTTCTTCTTCTTCCGCAGACAGTTGGTTCTCTTTCTTCCCTAATTGCACTCGGGAAAGCATGACTGAAATACTTGCAAACCAAGGTAAGAATCTGCATGCTTTTATTCTTTTGTATACGAGGTATAAGAAGAGCATCGTAACCGTTAAAAAATTCGAGCTCGAGTTTTTACAGAATCTCCACGTTTTAGCCCCCCCCCCACTTGAATTCAAGAAACATATTTTTGGAAAATGTTCGTCTGTCTGTCTGTGACAAAGGTAAATTCAGAAATGATCTGAGATAGACGTGTGAGTTTTGGTGACCTGACTTTACATAAAATTTGAAGATTTGTATCAAATGTTGAGTAAAAATATGTTCAAAGGAAATTTCCTCTGTCCAATTGTTCGGATACAAGTTAACACGAAAATTACAAAACGAAGAGAGCAAGATAAATAAAATACACAGATTTAACATCTATTGTGTAAACACCCGCTGGTGTGGTGTGGTGTGGAAAGGGGGATGCCAGCTAAGATGTCGTCCTCGTCATCTGACCGCGGTTCAAAATTACGAGGTCCGCCCGAAAATAGCCCTAGCGTTGCTTCAAACGGGACGTTAATATAACTAAACTAAACTAAACCTACCAAATGTTTCGCCAAATCCAACGAGGGATCGAACGTCTGTCGGTCTGTACTTTCAATAGCATGTAAACGAAATAACTCAAAAACACAGACTTAAATATATCAAATTTAGTATGCAATTGCAGTTGTTGTTCTGTGTCATATTTTGATTTCAATTGGTTGGTAAAAAAATAAAAAAAAAATGCGTCTAAAACTTAACTTCACATTTATTAGTGAGTATACGAGAAAGTTTCGGGAGACCACTCTCGCAGGTTTAATACAATCTAATGGGAAATGTGATCCACTCGGATCATTAAGCAATGGAAATTATCTATCCGAAACTTTCCCACGTATTCCATAATAAGGTGTAACTCTCAAGTCTCAGTAAATTTTGTATCTTAATAAGGACATTGAATGGCACATGTGCTCAAATTACAACTGTAATTCTGTGGCAAATTTTGGTTTCAATCTGTTGAAAAAAAAGGCGTCCAAAATACATATTCGCCCAATCGATTATTAAAATGCTAAATTCACTCCAAAGATCAAGATTCCGTAATTATTATGAATACCATGAAAGACATTCACAGGTATTCCAATGATGCATAATTTTATACGGGGAGAGTGGGATATACATTTATTAAAGAATATAAAAAAAAGTTTCAGGGATTTTTTTTTTTCACTGAAACTGAAAAATAGCCTTAATTAATTATCATTCAGCCTTACAATTAATTATCATTCAGCCTTACAATTAATTATCATTCGATACTTATTTTAGAACCACGACTATAATTAAAAATAAATTTTTAAAAAATTGTGAAATTCATAGACAAATACAGATATGCAATCAAGATATTATCTTCTATTTTTATATAATCCCGAAAAGCAAAGAAAATATTTTACTTCAAGTTAGTGCATTTGTAAGTTTATTTTAGATCGGGGAAAAAAATATTCTATTGATCAAAACTTTTCCGTTGCAAAGATAGATTCATGGACACGGTTTCATTTAGTATGATGTTTTCAAGTTTCTAAAAGACATCTCTTAGTTACACCATTTCTTTGTTATCTTTAGAATTAATTTAAAATTCCCTGAAAAAAGACTCAAATCAATTATTTTACTTTCAAACCAATAGAGGGCAGCACTTATTTATACATACAACTTCGCTGGAGTTGAATGCCCTTGAAAAATGAATAATTTATTCCCGTTTCTATGACAAATCCAAAAATCGAAGAGGATGATTCCCTGCCACTTTTCCAAGTTTCGTTTGTACTAATAAGATCTTATATTATTTTTCTCTTTCTTTATTTTATTAATTGATATTAAATTACAGAATTAAATTTTATTTTTATGAATAATTTTTTTCAGTCAATTATTGTTTTTATTGTTTTTTTTAAATTTAAAGCAAAAAAAAAATACACATATGGCTAAGGTCACATTATTAAACAATAAAAGTAAGCATTGTCCTAATGCCCTTCAACGTTAAAAGATCGCATGCACAAAATCCTTCTAAATCCTCCAAATCTGTTTTTTTTTTTTTTTTTTTTTTTGCGACATTCTTTAGGTTAATTTTGTCGTTTTATTTCATTTGCAAGATTCATGTAATTGAATATATTCAAATAAAACCTATAAATTTCATTGCATGATTTTTATGACTTTTTTTCGTGTTGCCGAAATCATTTGCAAAATATCACACACACACACACCCAGCTTAATTACATGCCAAACAAAGCCCTGGCAAACTTCTTATTTAAGTTTTAGAGCACTTTAAAAAAGAAATGTTTTGTACTTTTTTGTTTAAAACTACTTTTAAATTGAAATTTTAAATCGTTTATAAATTTCTTTACACACAAGATAGTTAAGCTATCCATCTAGATGATAAACTGCAATCTGATGCTTTGCTATTTTAGGTTGACGTACTACGTATTATTACATAAAAATTAAATTAAAATCTATAAATATTATATGGTTTTGGAAAATTACAAGATGAAAGTGAGGGGTGTACATTGTCTAAAGGCACCTAAAGAGCTTTATATGGCCTTGCATGTCTTATGTTCGTTTGTGTACTTGGTGAAATTTTACAGAACCACACACACGTAAAATCCGTAATCAAAAATATGTAACCTCTCTTTTGATTTAAAATTTTTTATCAAAACAGTATTAAACATGTAACGAATACAATATACCTTTGCATTCAAGAATTATTATTTGGGCAATCTTTAAAAATTAATTCTTTTATAATTAATTATACAAGTTATTATTGAATATAGTAGAAATAGATTAATTATTAATTATATTGTTGCTAAATATATTAAACCTTCTTCCTTATTACTTTTTTAACCTTACTGTATTGTTCTGATTCTGCAATCTTGTGCAATATAGAAAAATATCATTTAGGACATAAATTTCCTTATATAAATAATAATTCCTCGCTCTGAAGTAATTACAACTGGGAAATAAGCATTATGTTATAAAAAGTTATTCTTTCAATGAGTTTGGAAGCTATTTAATACAAATCCGTTCTTTCTCAAAACTTTATTCTGCCTTTCATTCTTTCCGCTTCTCAGTAAATACTTTGTTGTCAAAGATTATACTCAATGCTCCATTTTAACTCTTTGACTACTAGCTGTTAGCATGAACGGAGTGCGGCTCATAGTAGCGATCGCTGGAGACTGAATTCATGGCTTGTGCCAGACGCAAATATACGCCCATAAGCCATACCAATGGGTTTTGCTGGACACATATAAGGACCCATAATAGTCAAAGGATTAATATTTGGATTTCCCATCAAAACAATTGTTTGTGTTTGGAATATAAATGTTTTATGGCATAAAAACATAGAAAAATATGCACAATTTAAATTCTAGGTTAATTTTCGTTTCTCAATTATTTTCTCAATTTAAGCTTCATAAATGATCGTTCTTAATCTTCGCTCTTAGTATTTTCTCAGAAAAAACCGATGGTCGTCAGTGGAAAGACGATATTAAAATTATAAAGCCCTTGTTGCCAATTTCTTTAAATGCCTCGTAGACGAAATATTACTGTGGGTTTGTCGCTATTTAGGAACAAGAAGAAAAAAAAATTGTTTTCCAGACAACAATTATCTTTGTTATGCTAAGATAAAAAAAGTTATACAATTCCCCTTAATTATTTAAGACTTGGAAGGTAATATTTTACCCATTTGGGTAGAGGTAAAAAAAAATCCCCCCCCCCCAACACACACACCTCATCATTCCCACTATGCCATTGTTGGTCATGGATTTTGCTTATAAATACAAATGACTTTTAAGAATTTTCAACCAAAAGATTAGTTTTAAATCTTGAAATCGAGATAGCCTCTTAAGTATCTTTTAGTCAGTAATATTTTTAAAATATACTTTCATTATTTTAAATTTACTAATATAATTTTTTCTCAGATTCATGTTTAGAGACCCACAAAGAGCATCATACCGAAAGGCTAAAAATAAAGGAAAATACTGAAAACGCTAGTGGATGTGGTAACGGAATCTTGGATGCTGGGGAGGAATGTGATTGCGGAAAAAATTGTCTGACGAATTACAGTTGTTGTGTTCCAGCAGGTAAATGATGTTCAGTGATGTAAAAAGCGAAGTTTCAATGTATTAATTGAAATATCAGTTTATTGTGATGACGAATAATTTATCCCACATATTTGAAAGAAAAAAACGTTAACCTGATTGGTCTACAACAAGCTTCTTATTTTATTAATATTTATGAAATTTAATACTGTCATGTTTTTAAAGTTAAAATGTTTTCAAGCATTTCTAGTTTCTGCAGTATAAAACTCCAATTTCCATAAAAATTGTTTATTTATTTTTTATGAATATAAAGCCTATTTTATTGAATATTGAACATATGTGGATTTACATAATGCAGTTAAAGAAATTATAATTGGAAATAATTTCAAGCACAGTTGTAACTAACAGCGTTCCAGATACGTGATCAATTTTTTATCAGCAATGAGTAACACAAAAAAAAATTTAATAATATCCATCAGTGTACAGTTAAATCTGCATAATGAAAAAATAGAACAGGAAACAATTCTTTCATCTTTAAAACATTATATTGATTCTTATTTTTTTATTAAATAAATGCATTAATTCACAAAGGAATGCTTCGAAACTATAAAAAAAAGAGGATCATATAATCTTTAGAACTGATGGGACTAAAATTATGGAGATTAATCAGTAGAAACCTGGCATTCATAGAAATACTTTTCGCTTGTAGATCACAACAAATCATAACTGACAGAAATACTTTTTCTTTTCTTCCAAACGTTGAAAATATATTTAATTCCTATCTGTTTCGGATTCAGCTATTAATATGATTTAAATCAGAAGCATTTTATATTTTTAGTCGCCTTCATTCTCACGATATTTGAGAATTTATTATTTTCATCTATGAATCTTTACATTTACTGATGATACGCTACTAATAATAAAGATTTGTTCGATTTTTAGATAGAATGAAATAATCATAGAATATTCTGTCTAAAAGAAACTGCATTTCATGTATTTTAACTGTTTTTTATTTTCTGATATATAAGTATAGAGAAAGTTTTGTTATCGTCAAAAAGTTCTATCTCGAGATTTAAACGAATTTCCATGTTTCATATGCCCCTGAGTCCAAAAAACACATTTTTAGAATTCTGTCTGTCTGTAGAAAAATTATATCTCAAAAATACTTTGTCCGAAACAAATAAAATTTGATATATGATATTAATACCAAGTTTTTTAAATTCTAACAAATTTTGCATAAAATTCATTTTGACGAAGTTTGTCTGTTTTGGGCTAACCGAATGCCAGTTAACATGGTAACTACAAAACGAAGACAGCTAGATAGATAACATTTGCTACACATATTTAGCATCTAAAGTGGGCATATGTATAAAATATGGAGTTTGCCCAATTTTTAAGATAGGTGCTTCATTTTTATCCGAACAGAATACGTTTTCTTCTAATTTTGATTTATTTATTAGTCCTTTATTTTTTTTTCCTTTATTATTTTCTTTAGAACATCGTGCTCGATAGGTTCAAAAACGGTGAATTGTATTTATTCATATTTTGATAATTTTTCAACAGGAAAGAAGAACGAATGTCATTTCGACAAATCCAAAGGACACGAATGTGAATGGACAGATGCTTGTTGCACAATGAGCTGTAAGATCATCCCAAAAGACTGGCAGAAATTTTGTGGAAGTGGTGATCCCAGTTGTGGGCCCAAAAACGCTTATTGCAATGGCAACTCATCCACATGCCCCCACCATCAACATCAATCCAGTGAATCTGACGGACGCAGATGTGGACCAGGTAATCTTGAACAAGCGGGAGCCGGAACGTGCAAGAACGGCCGCTGTGATAGCACTGTTTGTAGAGACGTTGGATTGGAGGACTGCCATTGCGCACATGAGTCGCGCAGAACCTGCAAAGTGTGTTGCAAAGAAAAAGGAAAAGGAAAGCATTGCCTACCAGGGGAAAATTTTGGCTTAAAATCTAATACCTCTAATTTTTTCTTCAGATATCCTGGATTACCATGCTCGACAGTGAGTAGTGAATATTGCAATAGGTAAGTATGATTATCATGTTTTTGCAGTTCTTATTCTTACAAATTCGGTGAGTAATTGCTTCAAAATAAGCCAAATCAACGGAAATTGGGATTGCAACTCTAAATAAAGCAACCAATATAATACGGAGAGTACACAAAATAGGACACTTGATTATACATGGAAATAGTCTCGTAATCCAACCAAACCTTTTTAAAATTAATATAAAAACGTGCTACAAGTTCCAATTTCTCTACTTCTGAAACTCTCATTTATAACAAAAGAATCTGAATCATAAAGACATCAAAGCTTATGACTCATAGGTGTAATTATGTGATTAATTTAAAAAATGAATAGCACAGTATTTAAATGACAAAGCAGGTGAACTCTAGTAATGTACAATAATAATTAAATATAAATCAAAATTAAAAGAAAAAGTAGAATTATAAATATAAATACCGAAAACTCATTTCACTGTAATGTGCTTAAACTTCTCCTAAACAATTTTTATCTTAACTCGAAAATTTCAGATCTTTTACAAGAATTTTAAAAAAAAGTTCGTTTGTAAATAATATAGTTTTTTAATGACTACAGATAGATTACGATAACTTTATACGTGCCTTCAAAACTGAATAAGAAATAGATTCTAGCCGAAAAGTGAAGAAAATTGATCCATACTTTTCAAGCTCAAATGAAAAAAATAAATAAAATGATCATCTGTTATGGTCGCTGTAGCGAAGTCTGTTCTTAGTTCTTTATCAATACCCAGAAAGCTTGAAAATGTTACTATATTCACAAGCACCGATGACTATAAACATTTTTGCCGATGTAGCGCTTGATACAGAATTTCAGTTTTAGGGACTCAGTTTTTTTATTGAAATTAATGCATCTTCATACGTCAAATTTTAGTTGCATGCTGTTCTGGTACGGGCAAAATCCTCCCTGTAGGAACCCTTAATATATGAAATTAAGATCCTTTCTTTCGCTTTCCCAATTTCTCAAACCAGATGCATTTTATTGATTTTAATTTATTCAGCACTAAATCAATTTTTAAGTTATAAATATTGTGACAAATTATTGGAGAATTCATTCGATTTTAATTTGTCACTAAAAAATTGCGACAAAATTAAAATTGAGGTCCTCTCTAAAAGAATTAGAGTTTCAGTACCTTGCGTAATAAAGTTTGAAAATAAAACTAATTTTAAACAAATATTTTTAAAAAATTACAAAACTTTTTTTATATAATCTAAATACTGTTATACAAATTTTGCAAAGACTGATGAATTGTGAATCAATCAATCAATTCCAAGAAAAACCTAAATCATTACAGACCTGCAAAAGAATTTAAAAACATAATAGGATTATAAGAAAACTGTTCTGACATTTAAATTGAATTTTGATTTTAATTTTAAAGTTGTCGGATACAGCTATTTAAATAAATGAAGGCACAAATTAAATTACATTGAAACAATCACAAAACTTTTGAAGTTCCCTTCTCCTCCAATATTGTGGGACTTCTAAGTATTTGCACAATTTTCTTATTTAACATAAATGATGCAAATTATGATTAAAAGTGATATTTATTATGAATTTTAAGCTGATTTATCACAATTATCTTTTTTTTTTCAGCATGGGTATCTGTACTTCAGACTTATCAGGCAGCAGTCGCGTAAATATTTTCTATTCAAAGCTTATTGGGAAAGGAATGTCAGCTACAGCTCTTGCCTGGACTGTATTATGGCGAGTCATGTACCTAAGATTAATTTAATGGCGTCTTTTTGTTTCATTTCGGCAACAAAACTCGATATTTTGCATATTATAACAACTTTCTTTTATTAAAGAAAGTTTCCAAATCTATTTATAACAATAAAATATACAATTTAATTAAAAAAATTTGTCTCATTTTAATTGATAATTTACAATAAATAAAAAAAAATGATTACTTCACACTTTACTACTGGCACACTGCGCTATATAAATTTACTACACTTCTCCGACACTATATTAAAATTTTGGTTATTTTTTAGTAACTTATTATAAGAAAATAAAAAAAAAATTGTCTATAAATTTTTTTATTAAATTAATTTATCAAAGTTTTTTACCTATATTAATTAAAATATAAGAAGTTAACATATTATACAAATGACAATCAAACAATAATAAAAATAGAAAACTAAAACGTCGCTTGATGATTGTTTATCTATAAATAAATTTAAGGGCTAACAAGTTGCCTTTCCTCCTTACCCCTTTTTACTGCAATGATTGAGCAGAATAATATTCCGGGACTAATATCTATAGCGGATAATTTCAAAGGAGCTGATATATCAAAAACACATATACATGGAAAACATCACAAATAATTTACATTAATTATTTGTATTTGAAGCATCCTTTCTTATAAAATGAATTAAAGTGGGAGCGTCGGAAAGAAAATGGCATGTCTAATGGCAGAGAGGGAGGGATAACTCCCCATATTATTCCACAGTTGGTATTTTTCTACATCAGTCGTTTTTACTGCCACGTCTGTTAGCAAAATTTGAAAAAATAACCTTATTTTACGCAACGGCGACATTTAGAGAAATATGATTGCAACAATAAACTAGCAGAGTTAGCCTTTCTGAAACTTGAAATTCGAATTAATGACGAATTAAATTATTTTCAACAACATAACTATTAGCACAAAATGCTCAACATCATTATTACAATATCTTCACCGGCCGGTTTTATTGAACAACATTGTGGTGATATCGTACAATATACTGTAATAATAACGCTGATTTTACTTTCATGGGATTTAAATAGAAAATTTTAATGTTGCTTTTTCTTTACACTTTAACAATTTTTTTTAAAAAATTACAATAATTTAGTTTATAAATTACATAGTAAGAGCAAATTCTTTTTTCATATCATATTTTTAAAAACAATAATTTTTTTTTCAACCAGAAAAAAAGAAATACATTTTAAAAAAAAATCGCTTAGAATTAATTCTTTAAACTACATGTATAAGACATTTCAAAAGATACAAAAAATTTCTTTAATAAAAATCTTTTCACATAATTATTTTCATCACAGTTTATATTTAAAAGAAATTATTTGTTTATAATTTTTTTAATGAATTTATGGATTTTGGAGGAAATAGATCAAAATATCACTCTCTTCTCATTTGTAATACTATTTTCTTTTTAATAAGATAATTTTTATATGCAATCATTCTTTCTATAAACTGCTTAAAAAATGAAATATCGAATGAAGCGACTGATATAATCAAGTCAAATAAATAAAAAAAAAGGCATATCAGATTTAAAATGCAATCATGCTACATAAGTTCGGAATAAAGGTTCGAGTAGTAGAGGTATCTCGTTCATAAATAGGCATTCTTTCTCAAAAATATAAAATTATTTAAAACCGAAAAAAAAAATTCTAAAAAAAATCAATTTTTGAAACCAAAAATTTCTTGTTTCGAGCTATTATAAAATTATTATAACAATTAGTTTTTAGATGCATTAATTAAATATTAAATCCCATAGTTTATGCATTTTACCAGTTTTAATTTATTTTCCCAGTAATTATTTTAATGCATATTCGAAACCCTGGAAGCATTTTCTTCATGTATTAGTCCGTTTCTGATTCAAAACAATTTGCTGAAAAATTGTGCCAAGCTGAGAATCATTTCTTTATCCTTGCACTGGACGTCTTTGGCCACCAACTGGTTCACTGGAGACATTATATTTGATTTCATTTAAATCGTTTAGACATAATTCCATGTCTATGATTCTGTCAAACTGTGAGACAAACTGTCCATTGTGTATATGAATAATTTTAATGGAAACCAGTGACAAAACGGGGGTTCAATCATCTGAAATTTTCGATACTGCAGTTTCATTTCATATCAATTTTGTAAACTACATGGGTATTAAACAGAACTCTTCCTCTTTAGTTTTCATCAATGAAAGAAAATCCCATGATTACATATTTGATGAAAAATTAAGCGGCTTGAATGGTAGGGCACGAATTATGATCGCTTGTTAAAAATTAGACCCCCCCCCCCCAAAAAAAACAGAAAAAAAAATTGAATAACTACAAAATTGGTATCAGTAAAAAACATCTTTTTATATTGATCAATAATAATCTTTTAATATTTATTTATTTATCAATAATATTTTCAGAAGTTATTGCAGAAAAACTCTAAAAATTCAAATTCAATTTTAATTAATTAAAATTTCAAAAAAATCATACCGAGTTTTCTGTTTTCATTTTTTAAATTATATATATGCGTCAGATTTGATAGCTGTAAGTCAAACGGCCATGTCTGTTGAGCGCCAACGCACAACCACCTTTATTATTTGTAGAAATAAAAACTATGCAAAATACTGTAAATATATATTTAGATTCTCATAATTTATATCTTATTATTTTCACATTCAGATAATTGTAATTTTAAAGCAAATAGTTTACGAAACGAAAGCTTGAAAGAATTTTAATGGATCTTAGTTAGAAGAATGAAATCAAGAAATTCTAATTGTCATCAAGATAAGAAAACGGAAATTCTCTGATTAGAAAAACAAAATTCTTTGTCTTACAAAAGTTGTTAGATTTCCTCGGAAACTTAAAATTTAGCCTTTTCTTTAAAATGATTAAAATGTCGAAATTCTAAAAGATTAAAATGTCGAAATTCTCTTTATTAAAAAAAAAACATTAATTTGATAGTCAGTCTTTTTTCTGTCGCCACCCTTTAGTTTCGAAATGTTTCCGTCCACCCGCATATAAAAATGGGAACGTACTAACTGCAATCGTAACCGCAGAGAAGAAAACTAAAGAAAACATTAGAGTTCTGGAAAGAACTCGCATCTCCAAAAATGAGTTTTTGTTTATGATTTTATGTTCTTAAAAATAATCACGATATGGCAGATTAAATATAAAAGAAGACATTCAAACTATTTGGGGTGGTGCTGGCCCAGCGGGAAGACGCCTGAGCCGTGGTATGGGTGCTCAGCAAGGCAAGGAGACCCGTTGTGGAAGCGGGTCTTCTGTCAGCAGCACTCGGGGTAAACCGGCCAAACACTATCAGAGAAGTAAAGCGTCTTCCAAAGAAGCAAGATCATCTTTGGCAGCTGGAAATGTGTTTACGGAACATAATGGTAAATGGAAAAACATAAAAAACACTCTTCAGTCTTTGGACTGGTCGTAGCCATGTTGACTTATTTATTTTGGGTTTGAATTCTGTGTTAATTTCACTATCAAATCTGATAATTTCTATTGCATTCTCTTATTTAAAGTGTGGTGCACTTAAACACTTTTGAATTTAACGAAATGTAACCTTTTCAGAATATCTAGTTAGTGCTAAGAAATTCATGTATCTGATTGGTAGGAAATTCATCAAATTATTCTTTCATTTCTGCTTTAATTTATTTTTAGAAATTATTTCAGTTAACAGTATAGCTAATGCTGAGTTTATCGAAAATTACATTGTTGTAATCAGTATAGTATAGCTTTATTTGCTTATGTATTGATTTTTAATGAGTTTAGACTAATATATTTTTGTACATGTTATCTTGATTAATTTTCAATCTCCACTTGCTAATTTGTATAGATATATGTATATATGGGATGTGGGATTGAAATTTATTTTATAAGTGACTGGTTTGAATTAAATTGCTTTCATGAGAGCTCAAAATTTCAGGAAGATGACTAAATTTCTTCTTTTTGTATCCTTCTGAAATATAATGGATATGGCTCATGCTGACAAAAGTTCATTAAGGGTGATTAAATGATTATAAACAATTTAAATGTGTTTTGTTTATTAAATACCTGGCATTCTGCCAAATATGTTTGAATTGAAAACCATTATTTTCCTTAAAAAGTTTAAGTTAATAAATTTTTAATTACTTTCAATACAGTTCAAAAACAATTGGAGATAGGCAATATTTAGATGTTTTAAATTTTTAAAAATATTTTATTTTTCAGGTTGCATGAATAATTTATGTGCGAGAATCATTTATTTAAGTAGAAATTTTGATTTTAAATTCTGCTTTTTTTAATGTTAAATTCTGTTTTTCTTATATTAAAATTTTTAACATTTTATTTAATAAATTTCCAAAAATAACTAATTTGGTTAAAGATTTATTTAAAAAAATATTTTTTTATAAATTGATACTAAAATGTTACAAATGTAATTATTGAAGCTTGCATTATTTTTTTTTTTCATATTTAATAGTCATGCTTTATAATTTTCTCTTTTTAACCAAATCATTTTATTTTGCATTCACAGAAAAAAATAAAAATATTGTGTATCATTTTATCCTTTAAGTAACAAATTCATGCTGTTTGCTATGATTTGTTCCAAAACATTTAATACATTTATTTGCACATATTAAAAGCAGAAGAATATTTATTTGGATCACCAAGATTTTCTCATATGCCAAAAACACTTCTTATAGCTATCTTCTCCAAGTTAATTATTTAAAATGTTTTAATGATTTGTAAACTGATGATTAAATAATTAATTTGCAAACTTTGAATTATTACAGAAAGATTAAATTTCTAAAAAATTTTTTTAATGTATTTGCTTACTTGCTTATTTATTTGTTATTGTGTGGCTATAAGTTCTGAAGTAAAGATATATTATTTTTGGATTGGAAATGAATGATTTAGATACATTAGAGCTTTTTGTGTGATCAAAAAACAGTTGTCAATAATAGACATGAAAATAAAAACCATCCTGTGATCCTTAATCAAATAAACAAAAATTTTCATTGCATCATTTTACACCAATGTATGTTAACATACAGTAATTCACAGATAATTGTATTTGAACAAAGTAAAATATCTGGTTTTTAAATAATATATTAATTTAAATTTTATTTATGCTAGAATTAAATTTTATTTATGCAAAAATGTATAAAATACAGAACTAGTTGTATCTTTATCATTGTTGAACTAGTTGTACATCATAGTTATTTGTAAATAGTGATAGAAAAAACAAATTATGGAAATGGGAAATACAAATGCTAATTGTAATATGCATGTCAAAAGATTAGTTTTGTATTTATAAAGCAGTTGTTGATTATAACTAGTGAAAAGTTGTTGGAAAAATTTAAATATGATTTGCTTTATTATTTAGAAATTTTGTTTAACTTTATAACTTGCATTCTTTTTTGTCCATTCAATTTAGTGGGAATATTGATAATTATTAATTTCTATTAAATCTATACATAACTTTTTCATGATTCCTCAACAATGTATTTTTAATCATCAAATTATGATAGACAAAGATACGTTATTTTGACAGCCTTGCTCTTGTTCTGTTAATTATACACATGAACTTTACTAATAGAAGCAAGTCCCATCATGATGTCATAGTGACATTAAAAGTATAATTTTGTAGGCAGTTTATTTTTTATTTATTTTATTTATTTATTTATTTATTTATTTTTTTTTTGCTGTCTTTTATATTTTATTCGAACTGCATAGATAAGCAAAATGTTTTTAGCGTTTAATAGTGAATTGTGATCTTTAAAGAAGAAAATTTTTTCAATTTGAAAATGGTGTAAAAATTATTATTGTGCTATTGCATTTTTGAAATATATGGTAGAAAAATGTTGAAATCTTGCTTAATTTTTAATTAACAAAATTTATTTACAAAAAAAGTAATTCAAGTTACAAATTTCCACTCTCCAAAATATGTATTAAATTTTGTAGCTTAAGTTAGGATGATCTGGTCTATAGAGTGGCAATACAGATACACACACATTATACTTTTCTATTAGTAGAGATGTACATGTTAAAAGTAATTATTCAAAGCATTTTTTTTTTTAGAAATAAAATTACTCGTCTATTTCCTAATCTTTCCTTTTCTTTTTTTCTCTCCCTCCTCTCTTCATATAATAGAATTTAAATATTCTGAGAATTTTAGGAACTACATGAATAAATGCTGATTGAAAGCTGCTGTTATATTTAATTTCTAAAGTAGAAAAATCTGTTTGTCTCTTAGAGGATTAAATTGTTCAGATTAGTTGATTTATTTTTCACTTGTTCTATGTTAGACAGACTTAACTTTGCAAATATGATTTTGTATTTTAGAACTTAATAATTATTAAATGTTTAAGAACTTTTTGAAATTGGAAGAAAGAAGTTACACATATAAGCCTTTAAATTATGATGAAGTCAACAAAAAATTAACCATTTAAGAGCACTATTCTTAAACTTTATGTTCACAAAAGAATAGTTACTGTGTTTAATTAATACTTGACCTACAATTGGTATTAAAACATCTTTTTCAGAGTCCAGGTGAAAGTTTTCTTACTATACTTGATCTTTTTTCCTTTAAAATAATGAACTGTTTACCTTGAAATTTTATTGTAATTTCAATGATACATAGTTATTTATATCCATGGTAACATTAATAGCTCCAATATAACAGGGGAATTTCTGTTTATGCTTCAGATGGAGTTTAGAAATCTGTTTAAATGTTGAACCTCTAATTTAAATCATTATAGCTAACTAATGTTTCACTTTTGATTCATCTGTCTTGTCTTTATCTGACCTGATTGCATCAGCTATGGCATTTAATATTTTTACATCATAGAATTAGCAGAAAAAAATATCAACTTAAATCATACCATGTTAAAGAAAGTGAAAATTTTGCTTTGGAATTAAACATACTATTAAAATTTGTAGAATAATGTAAGTGAGAGATTTGATGAAACAGTAAAATTGGTTATAGTAAATTTTCTTACAACTTAAAAAAAAAATCATGTTGCTTAATGTACTGCTTTGTTGCATTTGTTCATTTAATGATTTAAAATTAAAGAATAATTGCACCAAAATAAAATTGGTATTAATGAGGAAAAAAGTTCGTGAATTTTTTAATATAGTATCTTTAGCCAAATCTGAGAAGGTAAATGAAGATTAGAATTTTCTTCAAAAATTATCGATTTTTGTTTCATTTTATGTACTGATAAAATGAAAGCCTAAAAACGATATTTTAAAATTTAACAATTGGTTATTGAGAGTACCTCATAGAATGCTTTGATATAGTGGTGATTGCCATAATGTCTCTTACTTTTAACTGCAACAGGCATTTTTAAATAATTATCTATTTGCTTTTAATTGGAGATATGTTAAGTTTTTACGTTTCACTTTTGATTGTGTGCACAAAAATTTTTCCCTTAAATTTGATCTAATTTTCCTATTGTACATTTTTGAAACATGGATTTCTCTTTTGTTGACCTGCCTTCAGATTCTCTGCTTATTTATGATTTTATGTAAGTAGATCAACTCATGGGTTTGATGTGCTAGGAAGTGGATATCGAAACTAAAAAAATTAAAAGAGACGCAATTAGGAACTACCACAAAAGAACTGGAATAACTTTTTATTAATTATATGTTAATTGATAGGTTATAAGAGATGTTTAGCAGTAGTGGCTAATAAAAGATGGTGTAATTTAAATAATATATAACAAATGAACAACAAAAACAATTCAATTTTTGCTTTATGCATATTAGAACAAAATGTTTGAAATTTGAGCAGTATTAATTTATTTGATTTCTTATTTCATTATCTTTTTTATTGGATGTGCTGTATTTCCATATTTTTTTGAAAATTTATAGCTTTTAGTGTATGGTATCTCAATAAATTCAAAATCCTTGTTAGCATTTATCTATTGAAAATAATGAACAACTCATTTTTTTTTTCAATGAATATTCTTTGGTTTCAAAAACCGACTGGCACATAGCACACATTCTCTACACTCGCAGGTATCTTGTTTATAGTTATAGGACACCAATGTGTGGATTTTCATTCCTTATATTCTGTTCTTGTGTGCTTTTGAAAATTAATGATATTAAATATGCTAGTAATTGTATTCTATTATATATATAAAATTTTATTATGCACATGGTTTTAATGAGATGTCCGAATAACAGTTATCTAAACAATTATTTCCCTGTAAATATAAAACTGTTTTATTTATATAAATATTACATTTTAAGCTTGTCGTTTGCTTCTAAAATTCTATGTCAGTTGCTCCTAAATTCATTTCCTTACTTATACATTATATAATTTATTCATGCATATTAAAACTATCCATTCATTGGATATCTAATAAAAATAAAATTTTTAAAAAATCTATCAGATATAGAAAGCATATGGAAAACAGTGTAAAATTTTTGTTCCATCATATTCCCCTACCATTTTGCAATTACTATTCTGCTTCCTATTTTTTCTCTAAGTGAAGAAACCTTTATAAAAATTATATTTTTAGAAAAGATACATAATTATGTTTTTCAGTCACTTTTTAGTTCTCAAAACAGACTGGAAAAAGTTTTTTACTGTCATTTGAATTTTTTTCTGCCACTATTTTTGTCTCTAAAAAAAGTAAGAATGAGCAGGATCAGTTAATATAGTTGTGGATATCTTTTATATCAATATTCCCTTTGTTCTTTTATATTACAAATGGAAATATTAAAAATAGTAGATTTAATTGTTTGTTATTCGCCAGATGAAATAATTCCAGCAGCTTAATGCCCAGTGTAAACAATAATTTTTGTCTGCAAATACAACATTTTAGACTGTTTAATTCATTATATTGACAGTGTACATCAAATTCAGGATTATGCCAATGATTCAAAAGCTACTTATGTAATAATAATTTTTTTTTTGTGTTATGATAACTGAAATTAAAGAATTTATTTTATTCTACATTGAAAGTTTAGTTTCAGCATATTTTTCTATCAAGCATTCAATTACTTTTATTCTAAACTTACATTTGATGTAGTAATTTGGCTTTAAAATTGACTTTAGTTTTAAAACAATTTTTACTCTTGGTTTTCCTGGTATTGTTTGTGACTATTATTTAGAAAGAAAATATTTTTATGCAAGTAATTATGATTTTTATGTTTACAAGTAATATTCAAGAAAGTAATTTGAAATTTTTTTCTTTGTTATTGCTTTCATCAGTATATTTATTTTTATAATTGTTATCTAGTTGATTAAATTAGCATACCTTTATAATTGTGAGAAATTACAAAATCATTTAATTGTTGTTGTTTTTTTCTTATATATATATTCTATTTTTTTTAATGCCTTCTGCATGTTGTCTTTCCAATTTTTATTTCTTTTGCAATTTCCATAATTGTCAACAAACTCATCTTATTCACACATAATTGTAGGCATTTTTATTTCTGTATAATTCCAGAGAGTTAAAACAACGGATAAAAGTTCATTGTAGAAAATATTGTTTAGTCTAGTGGCTACTTCATACAAACTTTTTTTTCTTTCATTTGTTCCTCTAAAGTCATAAACAAGATGGATTGATCATTTGTGATTGAATTTGCAATTTTGGTTTAACTTCTATAACTACAAATTAGAAGCCATTATATGTAACATGTATATGCTGAAAGCCTTCACATCACATATGAATGGCATAAAAAATTTTCTTTATTTTGGAGGATTCCTTTTAACCCCCCAGTTACTTATCAAGCAATCTCCGAAGGTTGGCAATCAGTCCATTTTCTATTGCATCCTGCATTTTTTGCAGTTTAGAGTGTTTATTTTCACTATTACAGATTTGAAAAGTATTTGAACTTATTTGGAAACATTACATCTAAACAGTGATTAAAAAAATATGCAGTCAGAGGGTTAAAAACATTATATAGTTATCAACTTTGATAATTTTTTAAAAATATTTTATAGATATTTATATGGATCTTTCTGACATTTAGACTGCCAAAGATTTATATTAAAAAAAAACCTTAATTTAATTTTTTGGGAATTATAACTGTTTCTTACTAATTACATAATTTATGGTAATTCTAGAAGTTTAAGATTTTATATTTAAAAAGTTAACATGCTTTGCAAAAGGCATTTATCATAAGCATTTAAGCTATCTTTTTATATATTTACTTTCAACTAATTGCATTGATTATGTATTTCAGAAGCCCTGTTACAAAGTCGACCACTTCCTCAAATACCTGATATCTCTGATGACATTCGCAACCTCCCACCTCCTCTAGATGGTTCCTCTCGTTGGATGTCAAAAGAAAACCTTTTATCTCAAGATGAAAATGATCCTCAGCTCTTTGTAGCTTTGTATGATTTCCAATCTGGTGGAGAGAACCAGCTGTCTCTTAGAAAAGGCAATTTTCAGATTTGCTTGACATTATTTAATTATTAATATTTTAATAGTTATATTGGAAAATTTGCTTTTTTTTAGTCAATTTTTTAAAAAATATCTTTTGAATGTACACCTTACAAACAGTATTACTCTTTCTTGACTTTTTGATTTAAAATAATAATAATAGAATGAGTTCATTGTGCTAATTTAGAAGATTGTAAAGTTTAAATGATTTTAAAAATAATAACTTTTTATAGGGCAACAAGTTCGAGTCTTGTCTTATAATAAAACTGGTGAATGGTGTGAAGCCCAGTCATGGAATGGTCTTGTTGGTTGGGTGCCCAGCAATTACATCACTCCTGTTAATAGCTTGGAAAAACATTCCTGGTATCATGGTCCAATATCTCGCAATGCTGCTGAATACCTACTCAGTAGTGGTATAAATGGCAGTTTCTTAGTCAGAGAAAGTGAGAGCAGCCCAGGTCAGAGGTCAATATCTGTTCGGTATGAAGGCAGGGTGTACCATTATCGAATTAATGAAGATTCTGAAGGCAAGGTAATAATTTTTTTTTCTTTTTGATTTACAATTATAAAGTTGTTTTCATGTTAACAAAATGTAATTAATGAAATACTGGTCATATTTTGAATCATTTAAATCCTTAAACAAAAATGTTTTTCATACTCATCTTGCACAAAATGAAAAATGATTAAGAATTGCACATTGAATTTCAGTTTAAAAATATGAAAGCAATTTAAATATGCAGTTTATTATTGCTGTAATATAAATTAGGAAACATTTGTCTGTTAGAGCTGAGTAGAATTATTTGTAGAAAACTTCCAGTTCTCAGTAATATATTCTGTAAACAATAATGTATTCTGTAAACAGTTAAATTTAAATTGTAACTTTTTTATTTTGAAAGTAAATTTAAAACTAATAAAGTAAAATGTATAAAGTAAGTATTTAAAAACTAATATAACAAATTAATATTTTTTAGACTTCCGCTTGCCTTTATCATTACTTTCATTTATAACACAAATCACCTTATTTATTCCAGTTAACTTTTATATTTCTTTGAAATTATTATGGTTATGTATAATAAAGTAAGGAATCCATTATCATATATTTTCAAAAGTGCACACTTCAGTTTTTTAATAATTTCTGTAATTTTCTTTAAAATAAAATTAAATATATAAACTGTTTTAAAATATCTTTGTAATACTGCTCATCCTTATATATATATATATTATTTTTCTGCTCGATGGTTTAAAAAAACATTCCATTGAATTCAAATATAAATCGTCTACAACTAAGGAAGATAAATCGACAACAATAATGAAAACAAAATTTTAAATATTGGTTTGTTCATTGCATAATTGTGCATGGTGAAATCTTCAAATTCAGCTACATATTCTATTATCATACACCCATTTATTATATTACTGCTGTAATTGTAAAAAATGTTTCTACAGATGCAGGAAAACATATATATATATTTTAATTTCTGAAACACACAAAAACCTTATGCCTTTAAAATTTTTAAAAATTTTGTTTATTTATTAAACAAAGTGACTTTGCCTATTTACTCATATATGAAGTATACAGAGGAAAAAGTATTGTAATTGCCAAAAAAAAAACAACCCTGAACTGAAGATTTTAACAAATTTCTATATTTAAGACCTCTCCAAGTCTGAAAAGCACAATTTTAGAATTGTGTGTCTGCCTTTAAGCATTATAATTCAAAAACATTTTGAATTAGGTAAGTAACATTTGGTGTGTGGCCTTAATATAAAATTTATAGATTTCCATCAAATTAAAAAAAAAATATTGACTGAAATTTTTTTTAGTCAGTCTGTATACATGATAATTAAAGCATGATAATTAAAAATAAAAAGAGCTAGAGAGATAAAATTTGGTTCATTATTTCAGCATTTATAGTGTATATTTATATCAAATTTTGAATCCTCATCGTCAAAGGGTTGATTGTCTTTTTATCTGTACGTTAGCATGCATATAAACACAATAATTCTTAAATAAAAGCATATTGATAAGTGATCTTATTACTAAACTTGCACTCTACTTAAAATTTCATTACAATTATTGAAAAAAAAAAAGCATCCAAAATGAGTGCTAAATATAAAATACTCATGTATGAAATTCTAAAAATAAAGTCTGAGTGCTTCTGGTATTCATGTCCTTTCCAAATTTCCCAGTTCTTATGGGGGGGGGAAGGACAAGAGAATACCTTTATTGAAAAATGTGCAATAAAACTTTTGGGGACCACTTCTGATTTCATTTGAAAGTGCTAGTTGTTGTTTAATCATGGTTATTGGAATTAAAGATGCCTCTTACGTTAAAAAAGTGGAACAAAAGGTTGTGAAAATTTTGTGTGGATTATTTATGTGATTATTTTATGAGACAAATATCTGTCCAAGTTAAAACATTAAAAAATAATAAAACACATTTAATTCCTCATAATGATTATTTTCTTAATTAAAAAAATTGGTAGGAAAATTTAAATTATTTTTCTTAAAGGACTTGGTAGGAGTATGTTCTTAAATGAATAAATGAAGATTTGATTCTTTCATTTATATTTCTTGTATTGTGCTATTAAAATATCCCTGTACACTTCAGTGATCTGAATAATATTTTGTAATTTAATTTCTATCCTTTAGGTGTTTGTAACTTCAGAATGTCCTTTCAATACTCTTGCTGAATTAGTTCATCACCATTCAATTCATACTGATGGCCTCATTACTGTCCTTTTGTACCCTGCCCCTAAAAGAAATAAGCCCACAGTCTTTGCTCTGAGTCCAGAACCAGATGAATGGGAAATTGAACGCACAGATATTGTGATGAAGCATCGGTTAGGGGGTGGCCAGTATGGTGATGTGTATGAAGCTGTCTGGAAACGCTATAATATGACAGTTGCTGTCAAAACTCTAAAGGTTTTGTTTTAAATTATTTTGGAAATGTTTTGTGAATGGTAAATAGAATGAATCTATAATATGCAGTTATTTGTTAATAATTAGAAATAATGCATAATTATTTGAGTTCCAACTTTTAAATATCATACTAATATAACTAATAATAATAATTCATTAATAACTATATATAATAGATATTTTTGCCAGCAGTATTTATTAATTATTTTTGATGCATTATTATTTAAATTAAATTATAGAATTTTTGTTTAGATTCTAAACAGAATTTAAAATTTTAATAGAAAAATATATTCAAAATCTAATGAATATATCATAGAATAGATCTTATATATATAAGTATTACAATGATTTAAAATTGAAAGTGATAGAGACTAACAGAGAGAGCTAAATTTCTTCATTTATATTCTATATATATCTCTATATTTTTAAGAACTTATTTAGAGATTTTGTTGAAGATGGTTGAAAGTTAGAGGAGAGGAAGAAATTTCATTTTTGATAAATACAGACATAAAATGGTATATATATCTTGAGCAATAAATATGATAAAGTAAATAGAACAATATTCACTTTAGATCTAAGTAATTTTGCTTGTCTCTTTATCTTTGAAAATTACATGTAATTGGTAGTTTAATAAGAATCTTTTGATAGTCCTTTACATTGCAGTATTGATTTGAATGTATTGTATTTCACTGGACATTATTTTAATTTAACTTAATTCTCTGTGTATTCTTGGCATGTACCTCTTCTAATTTTTACCTATATGATCTATAATCAACCAATTTATGACTGCCACTTACTTACCTGTATCATTATTTCTATTTACTACACAAATTGTTTTATTTTACTAATTGTTTAATTTATCTATATGATGTTTATCCTTTATGATGGGTAAACATCATTTGTAGATTACTAATGAAGATTTGTTGCATATTCAAGTAGTTAAGGTTGCTAAATCAAGCAGAATAGCAATATTTATGATAAATATATTTAATAAATTGAACAAGAATATACATGATTTTTTTGGGTTGATGGGGATAGGGATAAAAGCAATTGAAATAAGACCATGAAAATAAAGCACAGTAGGAACAAACATTTCCCTTTTTTTAAAGCATTTTTGTTTCAAATGTCTAATTATTAAATTAACCATTATATCTTTAATAACAAAATAATGCCCAGTTTGAATTGAAATATTTTAGCATAATTTTGTTGTATATCCCGTTACAAAACGTAGGTGTTTTTTAAGAAATTAGCTTCCTAAATTATTTTAGGTTGTTGTAGCAATTGAGATTTTGTGAAAAACTCTTCTTTAAATCTATTATATTGGGCATCTTAAAAGGCATTTTTTAGGCATTTATAAAATTATTTTATCATAATTTTTTTTTTCATTATTCCATTTTGATTGAAAGAATTTTGTTTTCCAATTCATATTTAAGAATATGTATTTTGAAAAAAACTATATTAGGTAAAGTAAATTCAGCTTTGAAAATTTCCTCATTTGTGTTTTTTTTAATGTATAAAAACTGAATGTTTTAAATATTTTCTGCAGGATAATAGTTTTTAAAAAACATTTATTTTACAAGATAATATTTGCTATTTCATGTTATGAAATTAATATTGGTCTTAAACTTTTCATCATTTTAATTTACTTAAATGGCATTAAAGCAGAAATTAACAATTAATAATCATGTCTAACATTTTTGTTCCTTTAATTTTCAGGAAGATACTATGGCTTTAAAAGATTTCTTAGAAGAAGCCGCAATTATGAAAGAAATGAAACATCCTAATCTAGTCCAACTTTTAGGTAAAAGCTTAAAAAAATTTTTAGAAATGGTTTATTTTCAAGCACTTTGTATGATTTTTATTTGATTACTGCAATTTATTTTTAATGTAACAGTGATTCCCAAAATGGACACCCCAGGAAATCTCTGCTTCTTTACAGAAGCATCATAAGATATTAAATAAGAAATTTAAGCTTAATTAAATTTTAATTTCAATTTTTACTCTGTATTTCTGCAAAGATATGTCTTCTGCTGTTTTAGTTATAATATTTTGGTATCTAAGAGAATCAACATGAAGAAAGATTTAACTTTATTTAACTTATTTGTATAATATTACAAAATGCATATTAATCACCAGTGTTGGGTTTCTAGCTAGGCAACTAGGACCACTGGTTTGAGAAAGGCTCATAAACAGATTAATTTAAAATGTTGTCTGTCTAGTTGTCAAATAAATTAATTTATTAAAAATATAAATCCTAGGAATTTTAAAATATTAAAACAATATTTACATTTCATTTAGTCTGAATCCTATCTAATCCATTGTATTAACTTAATTATTAGTTATAAATTTAGAACATCTGCTAAAATGAAAGTATGTATAAACCTTTATGCAGCTGGATCGCAAATCATAATGTATAAACATATTCATATTAATAAATTAGTAAATAAAAAATTTAATCAAAAATTGATAATTAACATGCTTATAATATTGAAATTGGATTGATCAATTTATTAAGAAAATGGCCTCATGAGGAGCACTGCTTGGGGCCAAAAAATAACTAAATTTGCCATTTGTAATCCTACTAATTCATTTATTAAAATTTGCTTAATAAATTCTTGTTACATGAAATATACTGCATTTATTTTTTAATAAGTGATAAAAAAATATTGGTTCACTTGTGAAAAGTACATGTTAAGAGTTTTCTAAATGGTTCCTGATAAAACTTTGTTTGTCAAGATTGCTTATAATAATCAAGTTTGGAAATCGTTTATATAATGCCAAAATAAAGCATTTAAGTTTTTATGTTATCAGCAAATGATAATTTCCATTAGCCTGTGTGAATTATTCTATATGCGCTTTTAATGTTTTTCTCAGGTGTTTGCACTCGAGAACCTCCATTTTACATCATCACTGAGTTTATGCAACATGGAAACCTTCTCGATTTCTTGCGGAATACTACTCGCGATAGTATAAATGCCATCATTCTCATGCATATGGCTACCCAAATATCATCCGCCATGTCATATTTGGAATCTAGGTGCTTTATTCATAGGTAATTAAATCACTTTTGTGTCTGATTTTTTAGTAACTGTGTATAATGATGTTTTTTCTTTGTTGTAATTGAAGACATAATATCATATTCAGTACCACTTTTTGAATTTAGAAATTTCAAGCATAAATAAGGAATACAACTCCCAATAAAGAAAAAGAAATACATAAATTTTTTATTCTTTCTTAATTTTTTTATTATTTCTTCTTTTTGAAGAAAGGAACATTCACATGGAAAGGAACGTGCTTATGAAATGTTAATAATAAAAAAGAGTAATAGAAGAAAATTAATATATCTCTTATTTTTCCTTGCTCTCATTTCAATAAATTTATTAGTTACTTTATTGAAATAGAATTCCTAACATAACTTATTTGGTACTAAAGAATTGCACTATTTGTTCACTTTTCTCACCAACCCAGAAGAGTGATATTGCAATTCTTATCTGATTACTATGTGATCTCAGTTTCCTTTGCTTTCTCTTCATATCTGTATGTATTCCTGCTAATAATAAGAAATAAAAAAAAATGCATTTATTACTAAACTTGAAATATCTCAACTTGCATAAACTACTAACATTAATTATCACAAACTAAATCATCTGATTTCCAAAATTAATAATTTCTACTAACAGAGAGACAATGTAAATGTTGGAATTAAAAATATTTAATTCAAAGATATTTCAAAATCAAAATTGAATTTACTTTTTTTTTCTTCTTTGTTTTGGTAAGATCAATTTTATAAAAATTAGTCACATAACATTAATAATGTTGAAATAATCTCTAAAGACAGCAAGTATTAATAAGATTAATTATTAAATTATTATTAATTATTAATAACCTTTTTTTTACATTTACATAAATATATTACTAACATATATATGTGTGATATGTTTTCTCTTGATTAATCTTGCTGCAAAGAGATACCACATTGTTATTATTATTTTAAATTGCACTTGAACAATAATGAAAAAGCAGTCTCAGTGGATAGCTATGTTTCAAATTGGTGAAATTAATTGCCAATACTTCTTTTAGTTTTGGAAACTTCTTTCTGTAAACTAAAAAGTATATATATTTATTTTGTTCATCCTAGTTGGATTTTCTGATGAATAATTCTTTAATCTTTCATTTGCCCTAACTTTTCATTTTCAATGATTTTGATTGTTGATTACACTGATATTTTCATATTATCCAATTCTAAAACTGGCTTGTCTTACATTTTCCTGCTGAGGCAAGCATATAAACAAACCAAGCATGTGAGCTGTTGCTAAATAATGATTAATAAATTCAGCCTGAGATTTTATATAATATGGAAGAAATTTCAACACTGTATTTAACTTAGAAAATTTTCTCTTTAGGGAAATTTTTTAAAGACATTCTATTAAAAATCAATCACTTATTCCATTGCAAAATATGTTACAAAATACTTTTATTTCTTTATAAAGCTGATTTTATGTTTTATGTTCAACTAATATATGTTTCTTTAAATTATTTTACATCTTGTAAAACATCTCTGTGCAGAGTCTTGGTAACTCTCAGTGTCCTGGGCATATTTTTGATTCACACAGATAAATTGACTTAGGAACTTTATTGATTGTATTATGTTCAAAAGTATATAATTTCCTTGCTAAATCCAAGCAGGACACAATTTTGGGGGATCTCTTCAGAATCAAATTTTATCATTCTTTTTAAGAACTAACTTTACATTTTTTTAATACTTCATCCACTTTTTGTATAAATGTATTCATTTAATTGCTCAGTTAATAATATTTATTTCTCATTGTTTATATGTGGCACAGTGCTTTATGAAATCATATTTTTTTGCCTGTGAATTTTAGATAAAACATAGTGTTATATTTTTATTTTACAATTTTTAATGTTTAGCATAAATTGCTTATATATATATATATATATATATATATATATATTGTACATTATATTATATATCTAAGCATGTAAGAACTATTTTATATTATGTAATTTCTGCAATATTAATTCTACAAAGCAGTTTTAAATATAAATAAAAACATAGAAAGAAGGGCAATACTTTTATATAAGAATAGAGATTATACCAGTTATAAATTTCTCTCTCTCTCTCTCTATATATATATATAATGAACATATAAGAAAAATGGAAAAGACAAATGAAAGATGGCAACAGGAAAGTTAAGTGTAAGGTCTCAATGCATAATCTGCAAAATCATTCATTAATACATTGATGGACAGTAGTGCCTGCTGAGACACTACTAAATTTCATACATTGCCTATAGGCATAGCATCACAACAAATTATTATAAAATTATGTGATATAGCAGGGCGGATTAAGTCATTTATATTGTAAGGGGCTCTGTTGTATCGTTTTCATGAACTTGACACAAGAGAGTGTACTGTCCATCAATGTGTTAAAAAAAATGGTTACAATTATTGTTTTTATGGTGTCTTCCATCTAGTACACTTGCCAGTGGTTTGACTAGTGCATGTGAGAAGCTGAGTAATTTCCTTTTTTCTTTACAAGGCAGATAATTCTACCTAAATGCCTTATTTCAAGAATTTTATCTACGATTTTGACGAAATTTTGACACTGAAATTCTTATTCAAATGTAAAAAACACTGAGTTTTATTATGTGTGTGAAAGTTACCTTCTATCTTATGTGAATACAGTGCAAACCTCAGCCTATAGTTCAAGAAATGAATTATTTTAATTCTGGCTTATTAAAAAAAAAATTGCATCTTAGAACAAATTTTTAAAAAATGAAAGTTATAGCAAAATCTATCTGAAGGATATATTTATACTACTTAATAATTTATGTTAAAATGACAATTTTATGCAAATTCCATACTCTAAATATAAATGGAGACCCTATTTTTATCTGTGATAAATCAAATTTTATATGTTTCTTGAATGAGTGCAGCTTACAATTTTTAAAGTTTTTTTAGTATGAATTTTGTAGTGTAAACATAATTTATTATAATATAGTACAAAGAAGATAGAAATTGTATGGAGGGATATAATTATTTGCAGAGAATACTATGTCTATATATAGCTTTGGTAATAATTAATCAAAAATATATGAATATATTTTTTAAATCAAATTAATATTTATAGTAGCACATAAGGAATGTGCATTCTGATCAAGGCCCAATAGTTAATTTTTTTTCCCATTAAGAATGAACATTTCCAGTTGAAAATATATGCTATATAATAATAATAATTAAAAGAATTATATTCTTTTACATGTTCTATTAGTTATATTTAGTGAAATGAGCCAGCATTTTAAATAAATAAATAAAAATGCATTTTTCTGAGACTGAACAAACCAGGTTATGAAGCTTTGAGTGTCATTATTTTGGACCATATTTTAATGGCTGTATTGAAGAAATTTTAATAGTAATTAGCATTTTCTCATTGTGGTCATTGATATGCTTAAAATAATATAATTTGATCAGTGTTTTTTAATTACAAATCGGTGATTTTTTTAAAAATATTTTAATATTAAAATGTCAAATATTTTGCCGATCTTGACTAATAGGACCAGGAAAATGTATAAAAATTTAGACTTTTTAATTTGTTCAGAAGTGCATTAATTGACTTAAACAACATAAAATATAATTCATACTTCATTTAACGTATTTTTCTAGCTAGAAGTATATGCTTATCTGATATGATTTAGAAATTAGTCACAAATAAAGTGGGTCCTTGATCATGGCTAGATTCATATATTCAAATGTTTGAAACATTTTGAATTCTGTTTTTATTAATTGGTAATATTTTACAGAGATCTTGCTGCCAGGAACTGCCTAGTTGGAGATGGCCATCTTGTCAAAGTTGCTGATTTTGGATTAGCACGTTTAATGAGAGATGATACTTACACTGCTCATGCTGGTGCTAAATTTCCTATTAAATGGACTGCCCCAGAAGGTTTAGCTTATAATAAATTTTCTACTAAGTCAGATGTTTGGGGTAAGCTTACTGTAAAATGAAGTTCTTTTGTTAATATTTCACAATTTTTATTTTACAGATTTTACCTAGCCTTTTTATTATGTAGTTCACATTTCTTTTTTTAAACATTTAATTATTTGGAAGTTCTAACTTATTCTGTTATTCTCTTGAAGTATAGGATTGTTAGTGCTAAATTTTATACATTTTATGTTTCTTCAAATAAATATATTGAACTTCTATTACATGAAACATAAATCATAACGTTTGACTTCCAATGAAGCTTTGTATAAAGACATTACTAATCTTTCTATTTGATTATTTTCTTTTATGATGTTAAAAAAGTTATGTTAATGAGTCTTGTTGAAATATACCTTCTCAAAATAAAATGTGTTATTTTTAATCATGATGGTATAACTCTACCATTAGGTAGAGTATTCTGATTTGTTTCTTGTCGAACATTTTAGTATATCTCAAAAATAGACAATGATAGCATATTGAAAAGTCATGAATACTTTTATGATATTGAAATTAGCGAAATTGGTATTAATATATTTTATTTAATAATCATGATTGGCATACTGAGTCAAGGATTTTTCAAACAAAGAATGAACAGTGAAACAATACCTTTTGAAACTGGAGGATGATTGAGAGAAGCAACTCATGGATTTGATATGAAATACATATGATCATTGGTAGCTTTGATTTAATATTAAATAAAAAATTAGCAAAATGAATATTGTATTTAATGCTGCATTTTTTTTTTTTTTTTTTGATTTAGCCAATTATTTTTTACATTATGATCATATAGCTGATTGCTAAAGGCAGTTAGTCAAATTTCAACTTTATAGATTTATTCTACAAGTTTAAATTTATATTAAAATTGATTTATATAATTAAGGATATTAAATATGTGCTTGTCTTCTTTGATATATTAATTAGAGTGTTTCCACTGATATTTAGCCTTTGGGATTCTTCTATGGGAAATAGCCACTTATGGAATGTCCCCATATCCTGGAGTGGAACTAACAGATGTGTATCATATGCTTGAATCTGGATATCGAATGGAGTGTCCAGCAGGTTGTCCTTCTCGTATATATGAGCTAATGAAAGAATGTAAGTATTTGCATGTTATTTCTTTATATTTCCATTGGAACAATTGGTTTATTCATACTAAGAGAATATTGAACACAAATCCTTGATGGGTTAATTTTCTGTCAGTCTATACTTTCATAATAATTTAAACTCGATAACTCAAAAATGCAATGAAATAAATATATGAAGCTTGGTATGTAATTTTGTTACTACATTTGTAGTTCCATGCTAAATTTAAATTTCAGTTGGTTGAATACAACAGGGTTAAAACAAAGATTTGATTTTCGAATACTTGTTGCTCTATGCCAGGGATTACTCGCCAACAAGGATCATACGATAGAATCAGTAAAAGTGCTAAATTCACTCCAAAGATTAATATTTTTTAAATATTTTTTATTAACGCGATGTAAGACATTTTTGGCTATATCCAAGGATCATACAAGAGATTCAGTAAAATTTCTAAATTCTCATTAAAGATTAACATTATGTTGGGAAAATCCAACATTTATCTGTTCATTTATAAATTAGATCATATCTTTTCTAGTTACGTTGTTAATTTGTAGATTTCATTTAAGTGTGTATTAAGCAACAGTATTTAAATATCTGGTGATAATACCAGCAGAGAGGAAGGGCAGACTAACTAACAATTTTCTTTTTAAGAGAGATCTGTTTCTACATCTAAGTTCTATTGTGTTTTTATTTTATTGAGAACTGTTCTGGAAAACTTTTATTGGAAATTTTTTTTAAAAAATCTTACATTTTTATTATTTGAGTAATAAAGCTGATTCATTTGTATTTGTGCCATTTTGTAGATACTTAGAGAAAAAAAGAAAAATATTGCACTGAAAAACAGTTTGTAGAGAAAATATTCTATACACTTTTGGAGAAAAGTCTATTTTTTTAACAAAAAAAGAAAAAAGTACTAGTAAGGGCCATTATTATGAATGAATGAATAACGCAATTCTTAATAAAAAATTCATTTCAAAATTTTCCCATAATCTCCACCATTAGGTAAAACACTTTTTTAATTTACCATATGACATTCTCAATCAGAAATTATATAATAGAATGAGAGGCACAAAAGCTCAATATTTTATTTACCTGGATTCAGTGTTACAGTTCTTTATGGCACCACTTACCTCATTCATCTC
>JAPMOR010073301.1:0-56781 GCA_026543865.1 Argiope aurantia
GAGTGGATAGATGTTATTAAAAAATAAAATGTTGTGGGGAAATAAAAGGTAAAAAACGAATCGCTAAAATCAATTGCCAAGAGAGCGTTATATTTTTTTCAAGCCTGTCTTAACTTTCTGCACATATTCTTCTTTGATAATATCCTGCCATCTTTTGAAGGTTTTGAAAGATGTTTGGAATGAAAAAAAAATCCTAATCAAACTCGAGAAGAGATCCTCAACCAATAGAGATTTGAATAAATGACAAAATATATGGCAAAAACTATGGCAAAAACTGAAAATAAATTTTCCTTCTTATAAAAAATGCCATTTCAAAAATCTAAAGTCATTGTTTATGCTGCCATTCTTTATTCTGGAAATCTGAAAAGAAACTATTTTATCTTGTGGAAGAAAAATGTAAACGATTCTTTTCACGAAAACGTTTTCCTCCCTACTTTACCATCGATGCCAACACTTTTCTCTCAAGAGAGATTTGTTTATTCTTAAACCTGAAATTTCATAGATTTAGAGTGAAGCGAAATGATTCGCAGTGGATTTCAAATGAAAATGAGGAATACAAAATTCTACTGTTCAAGAATTCATCTTTCATTTGGTTTTATAATATAAATTCATACAATGTCACTCTAGAAACCAATATATCTTTTGAAATTTCGAAGAGATATTTTTAACTTCGAATAAGCGAATACCTTCAAAAAATTGTGCAACAAATTTACAACAATGTTAGCATTTATTTTTAGCAATCCGTGTCTTTTTACAATGATGCTTATGTGTATAATTTTAAAAATTACCAAGACACAGAATTTTAAATTCAAAATCTGCCCGATTCATTTCAAAGAGTAAAGATAGATAGATAAAAATTATTTTTTCCAAATGTGCAACTTATTTTAAATTCCTTTCCGATAGAAATTATAAATTATTCTAATATTGCACCTGCATTTTTATTTTATATTTACATAGAGAACAACTTATTTGAATACTGTAACAAGTGCAATGTTTTTTTGAATTCCCTTTCCCCTGAAATTATAAATTATTCTAATATTTACAAGTGTGTTTTTATTTTATATTCATATATAGAACATCTGGTCTAAACACTGTAAAAAGTGCAAAGTTTTTTTTTTGTTTGTTTTATTTACCGTCACCACAAAACATATTTTTCAGTTGTATTCAATTGCATCTCATATTTTTCAGTTTCACAAGTTGAAAAATATTACTAATTTTTAAGGATATATTCCCTTATTATAAATTCCGGTTGATGCATATCATGAACTATTCAATTCATATTTCCAAAGCACACTGAAATGAATTCATTTTTTCCAAAGCACATTAATCGTTAAAAATTACAATAGAGCGAGAATACAGACCAATTCATTGAAATCTTCAAAATTATTGCAACTTGAATGAATGGGTTAGCACTTCTATAAGATTCGTCTAAATTTATTCATCTTCAGATTTCCGTTTATTTTTCCCCCTCTAATTTTGGCATGGCATAATATTCAAATTAGATGACATTACAAATAAGTACATTGGTTTATTTTTACATATAACGACGAAATCTCCTATAAACGAAGACCGTGAACCCTCATTAAAAAAAGTGAGATTATATTGTTGATCTAATAAACAATAACACTGTTAATTAAACAAACAGTGAATTGTGAATTCCGAAGAAAAACATTGTTTGTTCTTCCCTCTTTATATAAATACATGAATTTTGACAAACGTAGAAATATGTTTTACTAATTTTTTTTGAGCAATTAATGTTTATATAAATCCGATCTTAATTTGAAATATGTTGACTGATATAATAAACAATAACACTTTAAACTAAACTAACAGTTAATTCCGAACAATAACATTGTTTGATTTTCCATGTTTTTATAAATGTAAGAATTTTGGCAAACTTAAAAAAATGTCAAACGAATTTTTTCGAACAATCAATATTTATCTAAATTCAATCTTGAAATATGTTGACTATTTACTTCACTTAATACAAGTGTATATTTAGCTGTACAATAAGTTCTTACCTAAAGTCGCAGTTAATAAGCAAACCCATCAACACTTTAGCATGAATGTTTTAATATGGAATACTATCTACAAACTGCGTAATGCAATATGCATAATGCCAAAGTCGGGCAGAACGTTCTTCTGGGAAGACTGTGTGGATGGTTGATGTTTATTAATACAGAGTTTTTTATTCTAATTAAACTGTTTAATTAACAAGTAATAAAAATTCTAGCGATATTTCAAAGCAATCTCTGAATATATTAATGCACGAAAGCAATTTTTGCACTTTTTAAAATTTAAAAATTAAAAAATGCAGAGGGGGGGGGAGCTAGTTTTTGCATTGGCTTTCTTTCGTTGATATTTTTTTTTTCAATATTAGCTTTAAATGCAAATAGCAATGGTTTTCCACTGTATATCCGCATAGTAAGACTTGAATTAACAACGAGAATATTTTGAAAACTTTCTTGTGACATAACAGAAATAAATAATATATTTCTTATCTTAATATTATATTATATCTTAACATAATTTGAATGGTACTTCTATCACGACGATCCTTTTAGACTGATTGTCTTTCTGCAAACTGCATGTCATAAGATTCGTTGCACACGAAACTAAACGACTGGTGCAATCAAGTTAGACGAAGATAAGACAAAAGAATGAAATTTGAACCATTATTATGCTTCGAAGTTTCTTTCTAGAGATTTTTAAAATATAATTTGTCTTATATTAATTTTCTTAATGTAACAAACCGCTATTTTTTATGTAAATATAATTGAAATATGATAAATCTATATATGGTATATTTCGCATACAGAGAGTTATGTTGGCTGCAGAATTAAGTTTTTTAGAAACATCTACAGTTATCATTTATGTAATTCCTGCTCTGTTTTTACTGGAAAACTTGGTGCAGTTTTCTGCGCTCTTTAGAAAATTGCATTTTCTTATAAGCGTAACTTTATTTTCTATACAGACAGTATGAATGCTTTGCAGATATTATCCCAGTCTGGTAAATGGATGCATAATATCGCAGTAGATATTTTGTGTTAATTGCAAATACTACAGACTAAAAGGTTTTTTTTTAGTTTTAACTTCATGTGTACCTAGTTACGTTGGAATTCTAGGCAATGAAAAATACTCTAACGGCTGAAGACGCTGACTACAATTTCCAAGGTAGCTTCCAGTTTTTGACAGACAACAGTTCCATATCGTGACTTAAAACCGACAATTACTTATTATATTTATTCCCTTTAGCAAGTGCCTTGGAATCTGGAGATTCATAAAGCTACATTTCATTAAACCTAGCATTCATTTATTGTCCATGTTTTCCATAAGAACAGCCTATGGGAAACTGACTCGACTTCGCATCGGGCATACTCGTCTCACTCGCAAATATCTATTATTCGCCGAGAGAGCGCTCAGATGCCCGTACGCAATGTTGGTTTTGCAGTCGCGCTTATTCTAATTGAGTGTCCACCTTTAATTCTCATCATATGACGTACATTAACTCATAATCACTTAACAATGCAGGAATTAGTTGAAGAACCTTCTCATCACTATGTTTTTAATTTTTTAAAGGCTATGGATTTCTTTCATTTTATATAGTTGTTTTTTTTTTCAACATTTTACTAGCTTGAATTAACTTACCTTTCCAGTTTTGATGACTGTTGTTTCACCGAATTTATTTTAAATGTCCTTTGTCTAATTAAATTTTTAACCCTCACGTAATATCATTTCAGACTATATGATTGGAGCAGGATGACCTATTTTTGGTTCCTGCTGCACTAAACTTATATCAATCAACTCACAAACTTCACGTACAAAGTTTTAAGGATACTGCCTCTTTTTCAGATTGGCTGCAAGATCCTGTGCGTCATCACCAAGTACACCCGCATGACGACCTACATGTGGATGTTCTGCGAGGGATTCTACTTGCACAAGCTCATAGCCGCCTCCTTTGCCGAACAGAAGTCGCTCAGGATGTTCTACTTCATCGGATGGGGTGAGTAAATAATAAAAGGATTTAAATATACCTTCAGATAGCTAATTCAAAATCTTGTAAAAATGAATTCAAGTTCGAAAATGTTTTTATAGTGTACTTCAATAAGTCAGCACCAGAGAGTATCGTTAAGATAATAAAAAGGGATCCAAGTCTATTCAATGCCGGGGAAAACTGCTTATAAAAACTTCAGAAGGTTTTGGTTGTTTGCTTAAATATTTTGTAGCATAGGTTTATTGTCCCAAGGTTTTAACTTAGAATTACTGTACCAAACAATTGGTAAAAGTTAAAATTAACCCCGATATTCCTACGAAAATAGGAAGATACTAAAGGTTTCGAATCAAAATCTGAAATTACATAAGTTATCGATACGACTGAGTACCAAATTATGCATAACCTCTGTCTTCAAAATCAGTACTTATATTTAATATACGAATTAACGACGTAAAAACATAAAGTTACCAAAAGACAGTATTAAATAATTCATACTACTGTTTTGATATAACAATCAGTTAGTTACATGGAAAAAAACAAATGTTGCTGATTTCTTCAATATTCATTAAGAATTTATTTATTATATTTATTGCTGTTTCGCAAATAGATAAAATTTCTGCTGACATTTCTTCCCACTCATTCTGTAGTTTATTGCCTTAACTGCTTGGCAAAATATGCATGAAAATAAATATTATCGCAAATACTAATATTGAAAATTCATTTACTGAAATTATGAATCCCCCGAGGTACACCTCAGAAATGAAGATATCAAGTTTCTGCTATGGTGATTGGTTCTCTCCACCCTGGTGGGTACAGAAAAAGGAAGGGGGGGGACGGATAGACTACCACCTATCAATGAAGGGACGTACTTCCCTTCATTGATAGGAGGTAGCCGATCCATGGCCGGTGATGGCCATTGTTAGGACTCAACCATTGTTTCCGCCAGTTCCGTCTATATTGGCAGTCCGGTCATTCGGATTTTTCTGTGTGCCTCTGGGTGGGTCGGATTGAACGGTTATAGTTATAGTTACTGGAATTACGAGATAAGATTTCCGCGCTTTTCAAATGTATAGAAGGAAAATACTTTTACAATAGAACATGGGGAAGCAAACAGAGGCATCTTAATATACGGATTTCTTTATCGAATAATAATAATAATAAAAGAAATGATGCACTAAAGTAATGTGCAAAACACAGATTGAACGAAATAAAAATTCACATCAGTACAACAATAAAAAAAACAATGAAATTCACATGAAGCATGCCGTATAAAATTATATATTGGACGTATTATTGATCTTTGGAGAATGCACGTAATTTAAATATTCAATGAACTTGCCATCAGATACCATATACGCTTTACTTGATCATCCCCATTTAGATGTATCTTTTAAGTTAGATATCTCATTTTCTAATTTAAAATTACTCTGATTCAGAAATTCTTTGTCTGCATCAACATATGTCAATAATCTGACGTTTTGAAGAATTTTTCAACTATAACAACAACAAAAAATATATATATAAACAATAACTACCAGAGTTTATACTCTCTCTCTCTCTCTATCTTTAAAGACGAGCAAACTCACCAGTTACTTTTTAAATTTCACTAAATCAAATACTAAGCAACTTTGCGAATTGATAAAACGAAATACAAATCAATTTTACACAAATTTCAAATTTAATTCCAGTTTTAATGGGGGGTTTTCAGTTTATTCATTGTTTGGATAATATTGCAATTAATTGTTGGATGAAACCCGATGAAACTTGAACACTTTAATAATTTATCACAGTCATTACTAATCAGATTTAAAGACCATGAAAAACTCCTAATTATTTTCTTTTAATAAAGAAGTTTTGATATTGTAACCTTCTTCCAATTTCTTCATACATTATCCTGAAAGACAAGAGATGAATTGTAAATTTATTCCTAAAAAACAGATTATGGGTTAAAATTAAATTATAGACGCTTCCGGATTTTTTTTTTTTTTTCGAATTTTAGTTTGATATTTTTAGTAATGAGAAATTCATTCTTCAACTTTTTTCATCTTTCAGATATCGTTTTTTATGTAAAAAAATCTTATGTAAAAAGCGCAATTATTTTCCGATCATTATTTTTGTAGCAAATTTCTACAGTGTAAAAAAAAAGCTCTCAGTTTAAATAAATAGACTTTTAATTAATTAACTTCAATGATTAACTGTAAACTTCTGATCTTTTCATTAATTATAATGAAACGATGTTATTCCAATTAAATTTTCGAAATATATAAGCAGCACTCTTGACTTATCTTTAAGCTCTTAATTTACTGTTTTTAAATTTCAAAAGTTTATTTATTTATGCTCCCACAGAAATAATAGTAGTTCCTCCATAAGGAGAAATAAAATCCTCGATTTTTTATTAGATGAATCTATTTTTTTCTTCTATTCACTTTTTCTACAAAAAGTGAAAAGAAAAGCATGTCTAAATATTATTACATTTTCTTTTCGGAAAATTGAAATTCATCTGAAGAGACATCGAATTTTTATACTTAAATAATGCATATAAAAAATTTATGAAAAATATAATAAAGTTATTTCCGACTTATATTCCAAAATGTTAAAAGAATTCAATTGAAGAATAAAATTATTTCTCGTTCTCATTATAACGAAATAACACCAAAACTTATTTGAAGGATAAAATATTTTGCCATTTAAATTCTAACGTTAATAGGATCGAATAATTATCAGTTTATTTGAAGAATAAAATAATTTGCTATTTTAATTCTAACAAAATAATAATGAAGTTCATTTGAAGAATAAAATTATTTGCTCCTTTCTTTCTAAAGAAATATTACCAATCTTCTTCAGAACTTCATAAGAAATATCATTATACATAAAAGTCTTATATAATAATTCTAGACTAGAATCACAAATAAATAGACATGAAAGTTCTGTGGTGCCGATAGAAATTTGCTATAATTTTTTCTTCCATATTTTCTAACAAAATCAATAATCTTCACATTTCATATCATACTCATGGAGATTTTTGAGTACTTTTCCTCGACACTCAATGCAGGAAAGAAGCACCATTATCTGACTTCTTAGATTTCACGACATGACACTATCGAACTTAAAACACTTACAGCTTTATGAAAAATTTTCTATACTGGAAAATTTTCACATTATGGATTTTAGGAAGCTGCATATTTTTTCAGTAAGCAATTACAAAACTTAGCAAAAAAAAAAATGTTTGGGGCTAGCAAAGATGAAGTGAAACAGTCAATGAGTGCTCTTCATTAACTTATAAATAAGGAAGAAGATAATGTCTATATAAGAAGAATATAGACATTTCATTTGACAATAAAATTTACAAATGAGTAAAATGTTATTTTACTGTACCATTCTTGATAACGTGTTGGATAATCTTTTAAAAGGAACCTTCTAAATCTCATTTTAGAGAGTTTTAATAAATTTAATTATAAAAAAAATTAAGAATCATGCTTAGTATTAAATAATAAATGCACCGAAATATATAGAAAAATACATAGGGATGGGGATAATGCCGTGCAATCGTTTCTTGCAAATGAAAGTAATTTTTTTAGTACCAGCATGCTGATTTCTCACAATATTTGTCATTCAATATTCAACAACACACAAAGAGAATTGTTTACATATTCGGCTGGATAAATAATATGTACATGTCGCATAACATACACATATTATTGGCTTATATGTATACGAAATGACACATTTTCTCGCTTATGAAATAAACAAAAAGGCAATTGAATGTCAAAGGACTCATCTCAAGACTTTGAAGTATTTGAAGTCCGTTTTTAATCCTTAGTCCATTTAGAACGTCCATTTTAGAACGAAGAGAAAAAGGCTTTAGGCCAATATTCTACAGAATAAAGAAATAATTTTTGAATCGTGTTTATCCTTGCTAAACACGATTCTGTTTTATACTAAAAATGTTATAAATGTAACGATTTAGAAAATAAAGCTCGGTAGAGCTATTTGTTTCATATTTTGCATTAGAATTGCATATTACAAAGTTAGTCTAGCTGTTTATCTGTCCATTAAGCTCAAATGATCAGATAGATCTTGGCAGATGAAATACAGTATTATTCTTTATTACGAAATTGTAAATCAATATCAATATTGTATTAAAAACTGGTTAAATGTTTCTTTATTCGAACGTATGTGCACACGTGCAGATTCGACATTTAACAATAAATTCCCAACTTGCGCACCGAAAAATGTTAGATTACAATCTACGCAAAAAAATTATCGATTTGTGTCTGATTATGGACTAAATCAGCGAAAAGCATGTACCTGTTGATGTGAATAATATAATCCAGGAACACATATTGGATAATTTAAATCTGGTGTGTGACATTTTGCTTGAAACTTATAGATCAATGCCAAATTTTGGATCCAAACAAACAATAAGAGATGAGTATTGGTTCTTAAGGGTAAAAACACAGACGAAACAGATTATTTATTAAATACCTTAAGACCAAGCTAAACACACTTGTGATGCTTCGCAAAGAGAAATTGATATCATCTATCAAAAATAATTTTAAATAATAATCTAAAGAATTTTATCAAATCCTTACTGAATTGTTAATACAATTCTCTACACTTCGGATTATAATGCTTCGTCTTGAATTATATCAGGAAAGCAAACATGTTATGATAAAATCGTTTTAAAGCAATTCCTTTTTATTTAAACAATGTTGAGACGCTTCTTTGCTTTTTATCCTCTGATTGATTATAAATCATACCTTATGATTATAATTTGCTTTTACTTGGGCAAATACCATATTGCCAAGGTAAAAGCAAATACATCCATTATTTCATCTTTGAAAAAGAGGATATAATATAAAAAATGTATACAAAATAGCTAAAATAATCTTAAAAGCAAAATAGCTGAAATAATCCTAAATGAATATATTAAGAGCAAAGTATTGAGCCGAAAGTTTCCATGCAGTATAAATATAGAAATATTTATTATTACGTGTACCGCACAGTTGCGTTTGAAAGTAGGAAGGAGAACAGAACACACGCAACAGAGTTCTAATCTTCTTACTTGGAGAAGGTAGAACTCATTCCAAAATAATGACAATAGATATGACAAACTGGATCGTATTACACGGTAAGAAAGAACAGGAATAGGACCTTATGAATAATAAATAACACGTGTTTCTTGGATTCTAGAAATAATATGAAATACATCGACTAAAAGGATTCACAGGATTAATGTATTGACTGAAAGAATTCAAAGAAAACTTTTCTTTTTTCTTCATCCAAACACCCCGAAAACAGTCATTTTATTATTTCCTCAAATTCGAAATATACAAAGAGAAAGTATTTAAGTGTAATTTTGAAAAATCTCTTTGATTTGGATCTCTCTTACTCTGAAATTTTTTTCTGGAATTATTTTAGTCTGTCCATCAGTACGATAACTCAAATCCTGCCAGTCAGACGGATGAAATTTGGTTTGTCACTCTTTTCAGCAAAATTGCAACTTTTTACCGATATTTTGTCTCTGGATCCTTCCATGTCTGTGAATATGATAACTTAAAAAAAGGAAGGAATGAGTTTTATTTAACTTGGCTTGTGATTTTATTATTAAAATTGTATATTTCTGTCAAATTTTCAATCGGTGCCATCAGAGAGATGACTGTCGAGCTTCACAACGTAATAATTCAAAGGTATAACAAGGAATAAAAATTAAATAGGAAGTCATGAAGCCAAATTTGTATATTTTTATTTTCTGCACAAAATTGTTCAAAAGAAAGGGGTCGGTTTTCCTCCTAAGGAGTTAAATATTAATTCCATAAATTTGTGAGAGAGTGCCCCAGAATATTGCAAGATAGAATATTAAGTATTTTTGTGATAAACAAATTATTCTTTCTGTTTTATTTTTAAACTTTTCATCATATTTTAAAATATTTCCAAATGCAATAAATTACCTCATATATTAATACATTAAAATCTATAAAATGTGTATATTCAACTACAATCCATTTTGTAAAAAACACTTTTTAAAAAATTCATTATCATATTAAAACGATGAACTTACTTTAAGTTATTTTAACGTCCCCTTTGGAAGCCATGCGAGAGTTCTTTTGCGACGATCCTCATAATTTTGAATAGAATAGGATAAGTTATTTTCTTGCAGGATGTCGAGCGTGGCAATTGTGACGGTAAGCCCACATCAAAATTAGACCAATGAGGAAGCGCTTGGCTAAAGACGTCGGAACCAGCGTAGAACATGCTTAGGCGACGAATCTTTAAACGGATAGAGAATACTGTTGTTACGAAATTTTTTACCGGGCTTCGTTGGGATAGTGGAAGTGATGTGGTGTGGAGAAAGCTCAATCAGCAGGCGGCAGTAGAAAAAGAAACAACGACGTTTATTTACACGAAGGACAGCACAAAAACGACAACTATATACAGCATAGAGACGACTATCTTCAGTCGAGACGTGTAGCATACAACAATATACACAGCAGCATACAACCAGAATCTACTGCAGACAGTAGCGCACAGCTGAGTTCAGCACGAGCTTGACTCCGTCGCTGCTCACCGTCGTTTCCGCCTACTCCGCTCTGTCGCTTACGACCCTCCGCTCCGTCTTCGGACTTTTCTTCTCTGGCAGCTGCGGACCCTTTTATAGATCTCAGGAGGCGGGGCTAGAAGCCTTTCAACCAATCAGGAACGTTCGTGGTATATCTCGGGTCCTCCTGGACGGATCGGGAAAATTCTCGAAGTTTCGGGTATAATCTATTTTGGCGCCAAAGTCGCCAAATTCGTCACCAAGTCGCCAAATGATCGCCAAGTTTGTCGCCAAGTTCTGGTACTCCCGACGCGCCACCTGGACTCCGTCCCATTCAGATGACTGTAAAACTTTCTTTCTGTTGATGGAACAAATTATGCTGGGAAGCCGAATTGCAGGTTTGTAACACTGTTTTAAGCTTAATGATCTTCAAGCTAATACCTTGCGTCTAAGCTGCCACTCGCCGCGTATAGAAACGAAGATTTTTAAAATTTTATTAATATTCTATATTTTAATTTATACTTCTTTATAATGTATAATATGAAATGCTACTATCATTTTTTGTCTTCGGTTCATTATAATAGTGACTGTAAAGACCAGTTGAATATTAATTAAATTCTGAAAATGTTAAAATGACGCCTTTCGTAGAGAATATCAAGTACACAAATTTTTATATCGCTAAGCCATTAAGAAGTTAATTAAAGCATTGCTTGCAAATTCCATCATATCAAATATGAAAAAAGTGAATTTAAAAAAAGTATATAAAAAGTGAAATCTTTCATCACAAGTCACAAACAATTTTTTCCTTACATTAAGTTGGTAGATGGGAGAATAATTTAAATTAAAGGAAGTGCCGTACCTAATCACACTGAAAAACTTATGTACTGAAAATTTCCCCAAAGTGACCGTCGTTTAAAAACTAGCGATTGAAAAATAATTTTCAATTTCAAACTTACTGCCTTTTAATTTAAGTACTTGATGCAACTTTTTCAGTTTCTTTATAGCTTTAATCTTACAGAACTAAACGAGACAAATAAAAATATTTTTTCTTAATTATTTCGCTTAAAAGCAATTTATCTCCTCTTTTCTTCTTGCCAAAAGAATTTTTTCCATTGTTTTAACTCCTTATACGGGCAAATTATGGATGTTTTGGATATAGGAGAACTGTCCTTTCTAAATATATTTTGTAGAACCAAATTTTTAATTATAACTAATTCATAATCATTGAATATTATACCAGAAGATAGCATATTTAATGATTTTTATCCTCTATCGTTCGTTGTTTGGCCACAAAAATTTAATCGCTTGTATAAAAAAAAATCTAATTTCGCGCTCAGTGAAAACCTAAATGAAACTCACTTACTTAAAAGAAAAAGTTAGAGCCTAAAAATATAGTTATGAGTTATGTAAGCAAGATATATAAGTTCTAAATAGTATAATGATTTAAATTATTATGCTACATGAGATAATAATGTTTGAGATTATTCATAACAGTCCTCTGAAAACTTCGAAATTTCATCAAGTGTTTGCAATAAATTTTTGTTATATTTAACACATATGTATAGTAGTTTCTATTGTTTCATACCAGCAAAACTGAAATTTTGCAATAAATTTTTGATTTCCTTTCTCTTATGCATCTTTTATGCTTGTATAATTTCAAAGATGTTTTAATATTTTAAAATTTTAACTATGTTTCCATTGCTAAATGTATTTATATTTTTATATTGGAACTACCTGGATGTGAATTTGAGAAAAATTGAAATCAAGTGTCAAAGACTTGCGAAACCAAATAATTAAAAACAAAATAGTGGAAATAAAAAAATAACTTTTTATATTTTAAAATTCTACACTAAAAATCTGTCTACAAAAAAAAATATCTTTAATTAAAGATATATTTTTAATATATCTTTAATTATTAGAAATAAAAAATTATTCTTCCAATCTGATCTGATTTTTTTTAATAAAAATCTTTCTACATTTCAAAAGAATTATGTTTCCGGGATGGAAATTAATCCTGTTCTAAAGCTTTAAAATGTCGTTATTTTCAATAAAAATAATTCTTTAAAGTTACAAAGTAACAAGGATAATGAAATAAAATAAATCCTTGTTATTTAATGAGCATTTTTTTAGAAAAATGCCTAAAATGCAATTAGTCACACAATTTATTTTTATAAATTCCAAATTGGATTTAATTAAAGTCATTAAAGCAATCTTAGATCTCAAAAAATTATCTGGAACAAAAAATTATTTTAGAAGTTGTTGCCGTTTTTGCGGTGATATAAGGAGTCATTTTCTTAATGATACAATTCATAAATTTGAATTCCTTAAGGAATTCTTTCATATAATTTGGACTAAATAAAAAGAAAAAAAACATCAATGGAGGGAAAATGAATTTTTTTGAGGAAATAATTAGTCTGTGAAATTTTGCCTTTCTTGCTGTGAGTTTCCAAAGATAAATTAATTAAATTAGATAAAGTAGCAAAGAAACTATCGATATATTATCAAAAACAATGTTTTTATGCAGATAAAATATAATGTTAGTAGTATTTAATTGATATTAAATAGAAAAATGAAAAATATTTAGCAAAATATCTGCGGGTGCTTTGTTTTTCTTTCTAAAAATTAGTTTTAGAATATCGTGCATAAAAAATGAGTCCTGGAGGAATATTGAATGCCATCTTCCAATTTAAAAGTAATTGTAAACAAAATAGTAAAAAAATGCCAAAACGTTTCTTATCACAATCTTAATAACATTTAATGAAAAGATTTCTCTCAAATTTGTAAAACAACTTACTTAGAATCACTATTACTTAGAATTATAAATTAACATGAAATAAATAATAATTAATTACGAATATTACAAAAATAGTGTTCCAAACTCAGTTTAGAAAACACCTGATTATATTCAAAATAAGTTCGATAGCACATTTAAAAAAACCTTAAATTAGATAATTTTCAAAGAATCCCGAGGGCTCAGTGTCCCAAAAAATTGTGGAGCTAATCCAGACAGTTACTTATTTAGCCTATTTAGTAATTCAGCATTCAATTCAAACCTGGAAAGGAATCAATAATTACAATTAATATAAAAGAATTTGAATATGATAAAATTTATTTAAAGTTCAAGTGATTAAAAGGGCTCAAATGAACGATAAGACAGAAAAGTAATTCTAGACACAGGAAAAAATAATATTTTATAATCAACATCTCTTTGCCCACATGCAATATTTTCCATGTGCAAAACAATCCTTTGCACAACATTTAGCATCGGTGACTTTTAGAAGTGCATATTTTTCGTATTGCAGAATTCATCTACCCACACCTTTCATAGCTCTGTACATGAAACTTGATATTATCCTACTTGTGAGTTTAATGTATAGAGGCCTACAGAGAAAGTTGTTTTAGATCATCCTATATAAAGTAATCAAGAAATCCAAATTTTCTTTAATAGATGGTGGCCCTTGAATGGAATAAAATTCAGTTAAACATTTGATTAACTGATTATTAAAGTATGAAAATTGCGCGTTTCCTTCTATACCACAAATGCACAAAATTTCAAAATTTGAATGAACAGCGAGGAAAAAAAATATTTTTAAAAAATCATCTTTACAAACCTTAAACATGTAGTGTTAAATAAAAGTGTTTAATAACGAAAATCACAAAGAAGCAGTCAAAATTCATTTGTAAATTAAACAGATAGAAGACAAAATTCTTATTATTTAACGTTCTACAATTTAAGAAAAGCAAGCGAATAAATATTCAATAAATTATACTGAAAACGGTTTAAATTTTCTGGGCCGCAATGTAATCCATTGTTGGAAATCAGGCAAAATATAATTCTTTTATTTTTAAAATTTAGTAAAATTTTGAACAAGTATCAAATTGATAAAGTTAAAAAATCAAATTTAAAAAATTTAATTTTTTTTAAAAAAAATTCGAATAGGTGTACAATTTATATTTAGTGTAATATTAGTCTCAGAAGTTGCAATGAAAAAGACTCCAAAATTCAGATTTATTTTTAATTAATTAAAAAAAATGTTTTTAATGCTGTTATACAATGCATATGCCCTCTCACCAAGTTAAATATATGTCAAATTTAATAACTTTAGGTCCAAATGTCTGGTCTATGGAGCGCCAACGCATACTCTGATTCGTCTTTATTCTTATAAGAGATGTATATGTAAAAAGTGATAATTTAAATTCTCCCAAATATATGAACCTCTGGTGACTTATCTATTCAACGAACCGAAAAGAAATGGCAGATTTTATTTTTTAAAGGTACGATGCACTCAAGGTTATGACGATTAAGACACTAGAGTTCTCATGGTTGCGGTTACAGTGAAGAATTTAGAAATTTATGAATGGCAACATACATTATTTCCCCTTTGTAAACTAATCAGCACTTTGGAAAACCAGAAATGGCGTTTGAAAGAAATAGGCAACGTTAAACTTTTGCAAGGAAAGCCATTGTGAAAAGCCAATTAAAATACAAATCTGTGGTGCATCGACGTATTTTCATAATTCACACGGATAAATAGCAGCGAAAGAAACAATTTCTTCAATCAGATGGTCGCACGTATCAACAAGATGACACTTGCAGAGAAGTGATTTGATCAAGCTATTTTATTTGATAGGTGAAAATACTGGCAAATCAGTGGTAAATCATAAGTTAAGACCTGAAGTCAATGTTAGATAAAAACTGTACATTATTTGTTTTTTTTTAAATAAAGAAAATGGATGTACAGGTGATAGATCACGATTCGGACGACCATTTGTTTCTTTTGAAGTTGGTGCAGCAGTGCATAATGCAATTGGCGGAAGCATTTTTCACACAAATGTCCATAAACTGTAATCCTAAACAAATACATCATAAAAATTTTAAAATAGCACTATATATCAATATCATATAAATTACAAAAATGTGAAAGAAATTTTGCAGTGTATATTAAGCTATTTTTCTTGTAGTTCTGTGTAATAAAGAAATTCCATTCCATAACTCTTTCCCTCTCTTGCTCGTTCTTTTTTCAAAATAGGTGGAATTTTGCTTCTATTCTGAGACGAGACTGCTTTCAGGACTGCAATTTTCTCTTTTTTAACAAGAAGTTTAAAAGGGCATTTCATTGAGTTGGCTGCTCAGAAATTCCCTTTCAAGAACTTTTTGGATGAAAATGCAGTCAGCTGTCTACATGTTTCCATTTCGAGGATTTTCGCACTTCTGTTTATTTAATATAGAAAACAATTTGTATAAATATGGGATTAATATAATTAATAGCTTATCATAGCTATCACAATACAATCCGCAAGGTAAAGCAAACAAGAATAAAATTAAAGTTGTTCCTAACTTAATATTATTAAAATTTAAAGGAATTAGTAAACTTGAATGAAAAAGGGAGCACGCTAAATTATACCGAAATTAAAGATTTAACGAAAGAATATTCAATAGAACTTGCGATAAATCCATAAAATTGTTGATTGATCTTGCCTAAAATTTACACTTGCAAATTTTTTTTTCATTATTAATCTGATATAATTAATTAGATTTATAATTAAATATAATATCGGATTAATTAATTAAATTTATAATTAATTAATATTTTCCAGTTTCCTTACTGGTTTGGTGAATGCGGTTCTAACAGAATGTTTTTCTCTTTATATGAGCATAAATGTTATGCTAACAGAATTTTTCTTATGCTCGTAAACTAATAAATATGCTAATTTACGCATATTTGTTAAATTAATCGCTACGCTCTGTAAATAAACTATTATAGATGTTATACCAAACGGAATATCTTCATCTGACTGCGAATCGGTGTAGTACTATACTATCAAAACATTTTCTTTGTGCATTAATCGGTATAGTAGATGTTTTACCCCTAAGCTTTTACCACTAAGCTTTTAGGACTTTGTCACTCTAAGTCTTAAGATTACTGCTAATTTGGTACAAAAAGTTAAACCTACTAACTGTTAAAACATCCCAACGATCTTCTAATGAAATAGGAAAACTCTATTCTTTTTTTTTTGAGTTTCTTAATGAACTCATTAAATAAGATGAAAGTATTGTAAATACGTAAATAAACTTTTTCGATATTGTTTCATGATTATTTCTTATTAGATAAGTTATTGGTTTGAAAGTTACTCAGTTCAAAAATTCATGTTCAATTGGTACGATGCCTTTCACTTTTATATATTAAATCAAGTTACTTGTATAAATAAGCACTTAAGTTCTTTTTATATCATGCACATAATACTGAATATTTTACTTAAATATTTATTTATAAAAACGGTGATGAAAATTTATCTCTGACAGTGTAAGTTACAGTAGTAAAGTTCTGGGGGGGGGGGGGGATGGGAGAAATTAAAGCAATTCGTAAATTTAAACAGAAAATAATTCCATCATTGTTTTGGAAAAATATTACTCTGCATATATATAAGGCATTAAGTAGGCCGTCTCTTAACTTTACGAAATCCATCTACAAGATATGAAGTTATATTTTTCTTTTCCTGCTAAGAAATTCATAATAACCAACTTTGACGATCAGATGGTTTCCGGAATTAAAGGTCAGTAAAATTTTCAATTAAATAGTTTATGTAATTTCTCGTTTATAGCTTCTTAAGAAAAATAGTTTTGTACAAACTTCTGTAATTATACAGCATGTATTATTTTAAAAGTTTTCGACCGATCCGGTCATATGCATATTCCTAATTTTCTATCCTCTTCCTTTCAGTTTGAATTTGAAACGGAAAGGATTAAACTTCAACTAACACAAATTAATACAAAAATGTCATATTTGTGGACACCAAACTCGTTCATTATAATTATGAGTACAGAAGACAAAATGGTTCAAGATTGATGTTTATGTGTATTACTGAATACCAATTATTTCTTATGCAATATCTGAGAGCATTATTCAATAAAAAAATTCTTTTTTTTTCAATACAATATTAAGTTTATTAGTTTAAGGAAGAGTGTTTAAATATAACTCATAGTACCGAGGGTCTGTACAAAAATATTTCTTAATTCATCAGAATGTTTATTAATTTAAATGACATAAAATATCATTCTTTTCTCCATTTAGACCAGTTTTTTTTTTCAAATAGATGTATGCGTCTTAACAGTTTAGAAATTAGCTGTTGGGACCCGATTATAGTGGATACCCAGTATAGCTAAATCATGTTTGCCTTAAATAATATAGAATTATTAAATTCTTGATATAAATATTTCAAAAGATACGGAACCTACTTTCTGTTGCATTTATGTTTTCAGAAAATAATATATTTAATATTTTATTGAAACACGTGCTGAAAATTACATTTTTCTATGCCGAGTTTGCAGTTACATAATCTTTTAATTTGATCTTAGGTCAGCTTGATGGTAACACGCCGACAAAAATTATTCTTTTTTATGCAAGCATAATGTGCTCGTGTATGCTAATTATAGTTTATATGAAGTGTAACTGTTGAAAAGTATGCTTAACATATTTTTTAAATAGTGATTAAAAATAGAAAATTTTATATAGTAAAATAATAGGTATTATTTTACATTTTATGATAATACAAAAATCTTTTTTGTTTGATTTCTAATTAATGAAATTCTAATTAAAAGTTAAAAAATAAACACTCCCAAATGCCCATTCTCACTCTTCAAATTATATATATGCCAATTTTGGTATTCTAGGCTGAACTGTCTCGTATGTTGAGAGCCAAAACACACACACATTCAATTTTATTATTAGCAGAAGTTACTTTGAAACTGCTAGTTTTAAGTATATGTCCATTCAAGCGCGTTGAAGTTATGGATAAATTATACATTGATAACAAAAAATAGTTCAAAATTATTATATGCATTAAAATTTATTATAGATGGTAAAGAAATGCCTTCTTTTTTGCAGTGTTCCCTATATTTCCAGTGGCGACATTCTCCATTCTCAGATGGTATTTTGCTGACGAAGAGTAAGTATATTTCAGATACTTATTGTTTTTCAAGTGGTGGTATAGCAGCACCATAAATTGCAAATTTTAACTTCATAATTTGAAACCACTTAATATTTCTTTAGTTTATTAAACTATCTGCTGAAAGCTCATAACCAAACAACGATAACTCAAGACTGCTTTGGGCTAGATGGATAAAATTTTGTTAATGGCCTTTACTCTAAATTTGTAGACATCATTTAAATTTTGAAGGCGATCCTTTCTGAGGAAATTCTTCTATCAGGCTATCCGAATCTAAATTGCAAGATAGCTACAATTCGAAGAATGTTAGATATAAAGTTTGGTAGGCAGATTTAATATCTAAAGTGTAGATACGTACAAAATTCAAATCCATCATACTTAAATATATAAATACTTATTAATAATTATACTTAAATATATAAAATCTGGTAAGTGATTTGGTTTTAATGTTAATTCTGTGTGAAATTTTGGTTTTACTTTTTGGAAAAAAAAGGCATCAAAAATAAACATTCGGATTTTTGGTACTTGTGTATTAACAGTATCCAGTGATTGATTAAACGCCAAAAGTCGCGCTATGTTAGTCTCTTTAGTAACTACTGCTCACGAAAGGTATGTGGATAATTATGCACAAGTATATTTATCAGAAATCATGTGCAAAAATTTCGGGGAGACCATTCCTCCTAATTCGCCACAAAAATATAAATTTCTTCCCATCCCCCCCACCAAAAAAAAAACTCTAGTTGCTTAAGAATAAATTTTATAATTAAATTCATTCCATAAACTGCAAAATTAAAATGAAATGCAATTTATGTACGCATTGAAAATACCAAGTAAGCCATACGCTAAGCCTATTTTGGCACCTTTTCCGTTTAGCCCACACGCTGGCAGCTGGAGCTGTGCTAAATTTGCATGAATTTATATTCTTTTATGATTACCAAGACTTTAAAATTCATTGATTTTAAAGAATGTTATTTTTTGAAATTTTATGTCTACATTAAGCAATGACTTAAGTGCTTGAACAATGAGCGTACTTTCAATCAACAATGATGTACGGGTGCTAGAAAATGAGTGTCAAAATGACACTATGAGTCGCTGTTTGAAGAGTGGCATGACACTAAATGTCTTAAATGGTTTTTAAGAATAATTTGCTTTTTTATAAATATAAAATATATGATTTTTAAAAAGTTTAGAAATAGATATCGGAGACAGATAAGAGATTCAGAATATTTTACTCATATATTATATTTTAATGGGATTTCCTGCTCTTTTTCAGATGCTGGGCGATACCAGTCAACCCTTACGAATGGGTAACAAACAGCCCGAATCTTCTCAGCCTTGTTGTATGTAAAATTTCTTCATTTTATTTACTTGCTTACTTCCGCCATCGCTTTCTTGCTTAGTATCGGTATTGCTTTGTTTCATTACTATTCACTGTTCATATCTCATAGACAGATTTTCTAATTAGATTTATACAGCGTATTTCAAAAATTATCGTTCAAATTTCGTGCGTTGGTAGGGAATATCTCAGGAAATCGATTTCATATAGGAAAGTATGTCCGCAAACTTCCCCTGCATGGACAAAACGGACAATTGAAGTGGATACAAGAAAACAGTAAAATTAAGTGGTATCGAAAGTGACCTTTATTCCAACAAAGCACATTCGTTACCAGTCTGTGCTTCACAATTGGTGCTCAAAACTGCGACCATTTACACGAACAAGAGATTCACAGCTCCATTGCACCGGACATTTTCAAAAAAGCCTGGCATATCTCGGATGATGTCTGCGACGATCCGCAGAGATATGTGGTATCAACATGACGGAGCTCCAGCCCATAGCACAATTGTTGCGTGTGATTACCTGAACAGAACATTCGGAATTCAATGGATGGCAAGAGGTGGACAGATCGCTTGCCCACCCAGGCCACCTGATTTAACGTCCAGGGATTTTTTTCTACTGGGTCATGAAAGATAATATGTACGAGATCCCTGTCGATAGTGAAATGGACTTTGATGCACGAATAGTGACCACCGCTGGCAATGTCCATGATATGCGAAGCGTTTTTGAAAATATTCGGCGTTCAATGCAACGGCGCTGTGAATCATGTAAAGGGCCGAAATTTTGAGTGTCTATTGTTAACTTGTATTTTAACTTGTTGGAATAAAAATACCATTCGTTATCGCTTAACTGTACTGTTTCCCAGTGTTCACTTCATTTGTCCATTTTGTCCATGCAGATGGCGTTTGCAGGCATATTTTCTATGTGAAATCGGTTTTTTTGACGCATTCCCTACCTCCCCACGAAATTTGAACGATAAGTTTTGAATCACCCTGTATAATAAGGTTTCAATAAGGCAGTTATGGTGTAAAAAAACGTCATTGTAAATGTCGTCAGTGTAAAAAACGTCATTTATACAAGGTAATAACATTATATGAAATTTCTTCAACATAATAAAAAGATTCTTGTACTGTGTTTTTCTTCAAACAAGAAGATTGAAAATAAAATATAATTTTGCTAATATTTTTTTTTAATTTAAGAAATATTATTTAATTTAATAAATTATTTTGTTCATTAATTAATTTAAATACGTATTAATATATTTCGACTTTTCAGAATTTACGTTTTTATTTTTTTTTACATCTTTAGAAAACTGCAATTAGTAGTTATTGGATTTCTGATGAATCTATACATTTCACCACCGTGTTCTAATATATTATCTACTTAAAACTTAATTAATATACCTATTTGACGTTTTAATGACACATTTCTTATTTAATCGCACTACACAAATTTATAAACTCTGAAAGTCTTCTCCAAATTGTTATTAACTAATTATATTATGAATATTCACTTAATAATTGTAGTACCATGTTATTAAAAATAATCATCCACTGCTGAAATAATAAAGCTTCAAACATATGAATTACATTTTTCAAGGTTAAAAGCATGGAAGAGTGGCAGATGTTTTATTTCCATGCTTTCGCTTTTCTCCGTGAGTCACCAAAAACATTCTCGTGTTTAAAAGGAGTAAAAAGGGTTTACTGCATCAAGAGACGCTGGATTGGTTGCTGTCAGCCCATTTTAGGGGTTTGTCTAAATTTTATAGTTTGCAAATTCTTACTATGTGTTCACTTCAAGATCTATGTTTGGACTACAACTGTCAGGTATATAAAGCTGCAGAACTACAGTACTAAAACTTTCATTAACAAAGTCATTACAATATTTTTAGTGAAGAATTCGAAACATATGAACGCGAAAACATATGAACATTCGCGCATATGAAACAAACAAAAAAACGCAGTGAAAAAAAAAGTTCCCTTTTTTAATCATTTTGAAACTATTCTAAATAAAAATTAAAATGATTCCAAATTTTATAATATATCACTTTTTTAAATATTGTAGTAATTTTTTTAAAAAATATGATGAGTTTATTAAAATTATTTTGATTATTTTTATACGTGGTGTCTCTTTGTAATTGTCAGCTTACTTTAATCTCTATTATGTAGTTAAAACGTGGAGCAATAACATAACATAGAAATTACTTGAAAGAATATTTTTTTCATGTAAAATGTATCGTTTTATGAACTAAACAATGTCTTTCATGATATTCTGCTTTTCAAGAGAAATCATATAACCAACAAATAAATCACTTCTGCCTATTTTAATTAGAAACGAAAGTTCTGTCTGCAGAACTGAAGATGAAACTTCTTTGCACGGAGATATAAAAAGTCCCACTCCCTCCACTATTTCCTCTTTTAATTTTATAAAAGTTAGAATCTTCAGAATTATTGAATCTGGTGAGAATTTCCAAATTAAGTGAAAAGCACAATGAAATTAGGTCACAATTGTTCACCAAGCATGGATTAAAAAGCAGTTAATGCAATGAAAATCCCTGTTCAACACATAACTTCTAAGCTTCTTCAGCAAAATAAGAAGTTTTTTTAAATAACTGTTATTTTTCTGAGATAATTCGATTGATCATTTATCCTGGATCGTTAAGAAGCTTTTGTGAATTAAAAACTTCTATCACGAGACAAAAATGTCACCTCCTCCTGTCGTTTCTCCCGTATTTGAGCTGTATGGCCCATTTACAGCTCAAATACGGGAGAGTGAAAAGTGAAAACATCAGACTCTTCAGTGAAACAGAAAGAGTGAAAACATCAGACTCTTTCTGCAATCTTCCTCGACCATTAAATTCAGATCAAATTTTCCGAACTATCTTATATACAATTTAACTTGGATAAAGTGTTATACGTGGGGTGTGCAGAAACTATGTTTCGCTAAGTAATTAAAAGAAAAGGAAGTGACGATCAGAAAAAGACTTTTGTTGCATAATAAAGTGCAATGCTTAGATTACTTTTACAAAGTCCTGACCATTATTTTGAAATATTTATGGCAGCGGGACCCGTGCTTATGTATGCCCATATCGTAGAAAGATGCCACTTACGGTAATGGAAAAATAAATAGGAAATTTCAGAAAAAATACATTCATAATGTTGTAACTATGAATCTACTGATCTCCTGAATCTTTTGCTCAACTTCTGCGAATAAATCATCATCAATTAGATATCGCCGCCATTATCTTTCTTCATAATGAACATGTTCACACCCTTTACTGTAACAAAGTTCTTATTGTACTTTGTCCGTCCTGAAATTACATATATTTATCTGTAAATCTTAATTGATTTAACGATCGTATCTTTAAGAAATCGGATGATAAAATGTAACTCACATATAGCGGGATGTCCATTTTTTTTTAAATATTTGAAACTCTCAACATGCAGCAGAATCCATACTCACTGATCTAAATTGACTTTTGTTGTTTGTCAATGATACAGCAAAGTAAATAGCAAATATTGAAAACGAATTATGGTTTCTGAATACTTGAATAAATTATAACTTTATATAGTATATACTATACTATATTATAAAGTATAAACTTTTGAAAGAGAAGTATGGGGGAGTTTAGATATATTGATGGAAATCTGCAGGATCATTACGACAGCAAACATTCTTGTAAAAAAGTTCCCTAACAGTGAGATTGATTGAAAAAGAATCAAGCATTATTTAAACTGTTTTTGATATTAATTTGCTTCCTGACATCAATATTTGCAAGATTCCATGCCACGCTATCTCCTGAAAAGTATCATGACTCTACTCGAATATATTATGCATGTTTCAGAAATGCTTGATGACAAATAGTATAAAATTTGTTTGATAAGAGAATATCGAAGTTGTTTGATGTCATTATTTTCAAGCCTTTTTATTGAAACAACACCACCATATTTTTTGTTATTATTACAAAAGAGTCGATTTTTTTTTTTTTTGTAATTATGGCACTTGCCACGGACAAGCCCCCGCTGTTCAGAGACAGCCGATTTAAGCCTGAGGGGGAGCGTCTCTTGTTTTTATAGTAGCGCCAACTAGGGCCAAGAGTACGACTTAGCTACTCACGCATCACTCATTCGCTTGCACAACCCCTTTTTACAGGAGGGCACATTCACACATCTCACAGATAGAACAACGAAAGAACAACCATGCCCAAACCGGGACTCGAACCCGGGACGTCCCGATCACGGGGAAGACGCGCTACCCCTATGCCAGGACGCCGGCAAAGAGTCGAATGAAAAATGTTATGAGATCGAGTCAAAAATACATGCACAAAAAGGATAATTGAGGTATATCAATCTTCTTCGAATCTCCATTAACTTCAGACGTACGATTCACTTCGGCCGTTTTTAGAAAAATAAATACATTTCTTCAATTAATTTCAATGAAAATAAAATAAAGTTTAAGAAGTATTTTTAATAAAGTTTATTAAAGACGTTGAATTAATGCGAAGGCATTATATATAAGCGAAATGTTCATATAAAGTTATAGTCAGTTTTAGGTGTTTTTAAGTCTGATCGGTAAACTTTGGAAAATCTAGACACCCTTTTTCACCTGAATAATGTCCTCTAATTAAAATAAAGATAGATATTTTATTAAAATTTTTATGACTTAGTATCAGATACATTATTTTAATCATTAAATATTATGGATAAAATGCTATTAAAATTTTAATTACGCATCCGGGACTTCTCAAAATGTCGCTTAAGAATTTTAAAATTAAGCCAGACATACAGAGACAATCCATTTTTATAAAAGAACGTGAAATAATAACTCAATGTCAATCTTTGTTAATAAATTAAGCAAAATAATAGAATAAAGAGTTACTTAAACTGCTAAAAAACCAATTTAACAGAATATAGATCCACATTAGCTCAATAATACAGTTGCATATATAAACTTTTACTATTTGCACATAGTATAATAAATGATATGGCGAATAGGTCTACTTAGCCCTTTATTTGCCGAATTATTTTGCCATCAATGCTTGAACTTTATTTTTGCACCAGAAGTTAAGTTTCCTTGCAGAATAATCCCAGGAAACTTAAAAATTTTTGTAATTAATCGAAATATCTTAATTAATTTAATTAATAATGAAATATTTTTAATTTCTATTTTTAGCTTATATTAACTATTTGCTATCTGGATTACATTCTTTGCGTTCTTTTGAATACCATCAGAAAAATAGTCATATTACAAAGATATGAGGCAGATTTAAATGGTACTTTAGAATACCGTCAGTAAATAAAGAGTTAAAGTAAGGGACCAAAGGATTTATCTGCTGATGAGATACATAATTCATTGTTGTTAGATTACATTTTTGCTGTTGTGTTATTGGAAATTTCCGTTTTACTAAAACTGTTTTATATGCTCTGATCTTTCCTTTTAACTAATTATTAAACTTCAGAGCTTCTGTTAAAATCTATCTTTCAATTACGATCCCATAGTCTAGACTTGTTTCAGTAAACCTGATATACATTTAAAGTTCATAAGAGGACTTTCGGAATATGCTTTTAATTATAATTATGATTGCACTTAAATTTTTATTGAATAATTCAATCATCAAAGAAACGCATATTAGGTTACATTATTATACACGAGGCCGTGAGCGTGATCTTCAGAGCAACTTAAAATATAATTTTAGATTAGTCACTTGTTGGTTGCAGATGCATGACTTTTATGCTATGTAGCTAATTTAATTGTAATTTACTTTTTATTAATTAGTTTGAAAATTAAATCAGCAAGTGAAACTTTTGATTTTATACAATATTTAATAGCTATACAAATGCGAATTCTTTAATTGACATTTTATCGAAAATTGCTTGATTATTTGCAATATGTTTGAATACGAGTTGATATTTATTTTTCTTTTATTTCGCGCAGAAAGTTTTGCTATTTTTTTCAACTCAGAGAATCGAAGTTAAAACCAAATTATTTCCCAACTCCTTCAATTTTTTTAATGAAAATTTAAATAAAAATAATATACTTTTGTAATAATTTATACGTCGAAAAAACTCATTTTGACACTTAATTTCATTTATACAGCAGTTAATTTCTTTCATAAAACATGCTGAACTTCTTCAAAACAAGAAGAACTTTTCTTAGCAATGTATAAGCTATTTATAAACTATAACAAGTTAATTAAGTTTGTAATAATTGAAATTTATTGAAAATGCAAAGATGCGAAATTATCTGTTGATAGTTTCACTAAAATCATTAAAAAAATATTATCTTTAATTTTTTTTTCTCAAATGCTGTATCTCAAATTTTTTTTAAATTCTTAAATATATGATTGAAAATTGTAAATTTGTAATTAATTAGCCTGTTTTAGTCTAAGCCCAAAAATATATTAATTTTTATTTTCAAAAGATAAAATAAATTTTAAAGTCAAAGATATTATTATTATTTTTTTATTTTAGCAATTTAATCTTTCAAGAGGTTTTGATTTCCTTTTAAATTGAACTAACATTCAAATACTGTCACCTTAACTATACATATATTTCGTTGAGTTTGATTCCACTGCAGCCCTCTTCAAGAGAAATTGAATACATAAATGCTTCTATGTCTCCATCATCTTTAAAATGAAGGGTGATGTCATGAAATCATAAACGAACCCTTCTGGGGTCCTTTTAGACTTCTTCAACCAAGCTAATTTCCGAGATGCGACATAAAAATCACTCAATTAATAAACGTCAGGGTATATTTTCGATGTTGATTTTATTTCAAGTGGATGATTACTACTCTAGATAACTTGATGTATAAATAGTTCCTGCTTTAAATCGTTGCTTTATGAGAACGTTATATTCTTTAATTTGTGTTTCCAAAATTCTTGGTACATATTTATTTATACGTCTAATCTTACAAATTTATACGAGCAATTCCTGTATGTATAAAAATTTATTTCGTGCAGCTCGGAAACGGCTGTAGCGAATTGGATCAAATTTTATACTTATATAAGGTTTTGCTCTTTAGGTTTAGCTACATAGGTATCTTTCCTGAAAAGATTCGATTTTACACGAGCGCATACAAGCAGAAAAGAAACCCTATTTTTATAACTAATTATTGGCATGTGACTATATATCACCTGCATAAGCACATGAGAAATGGAATAGTAGCTGGGCTTCGGATTCCCAAGTATTTTTCTCCTATCCCGCCTTTGGGATTAATCAAATTTCGCTTATAATTTTGAACGAGCCATTGGATAGGATTTTATTTACAATTTTACAAAAAAGAAGAAAAAAAATTGCTGAGCAAAGCCCGGTCTTCCTGTTACTAATTGATACTTTTCTATTAGCCGGGCGCAAATGTTGCCAATTGTGAACCAAACTCTAGCCAAGTCACCAAGCGAAGCGAATGACAAACGTAAGAAATTTGGCGGAATTCTACATTATTTGGCGATTTTCCGCTTGAGCCCGGCTAACTGAAAAGTACCTACTAATTTTCTAACAGAAATCATTATTTAAGAAACAAATTACTAATATGTCAGAATTGCATCCAAAAAAAGATCAACAATTAGAAATAGAACATAAAGAAACCTCTTTAGAAATAGAAACATTAAAAGAAAATTCAATCTAAATTTTTCTCATCATATTAAAAAAATAATAATTATACTATTAATACTTAGAATATTTACAATTGAATTTTTTTTTCTTATCTTGATTTTTATCTTTCTTTCTTTCCTTGATTCTTACATTTTTCATATTTTTTACAATATATTTTTTAAATTCTTTATAAAGGATAAATTAGGCTCTTTATTCGGAAATGATTTCAAAATCTGGTTTCTAGTAGAACTTTGATCAACTTTTAATAATTATAAAGTTTAATCAAAATTTTATAAATAATTTTTAAAAAAAATATTCAGAGCATTACGGTAAAATATTTTACAAAATAAAATAGAAAATATTTTCCAACAAATAGCATTAAAATCAAACACTACGTCTTACGAATTATCAAAATGTATTCAGTCCATTTCCAAAATAATTTCTTTTTAGAAAACGAATTGTTTGCTAAGTAATTACTTCAAAATGATAACATTAATTAATTTAAATAAAAACGAATGAGGAGTTTCGTGAATCGTTAATATTTATTTCGATCATTATTCCATTAGCAATTCTCTCTTTCACAGGATGATTAAAGAGTTTTAGAATAAGACATTAAAGACTTATTAATAACAGAGAAATACAACCACAAACGTTTACGTCTAATATATTCTTTGAAAAATTTGGCTTCAATTAGGAAAAGAAACTGATTCTCACTCAGATATTTCGTTAAATGCATTTTAATGACCATCGTTAATCATACTTTGAAATGTCGGCAGAACTTGATGCATTTTCGTTGGAATAAAAGATTTTAGTTTCCTCTCTCTAACATTACTTATCTTGGGTTTCTCTCTCTTTTTTTTTTCCAGCTGAACTTTGCTTTTTTGTGCAACATCATCCGTGTCCTGGTGACGAAACTTCGTGCCACGCATACAAACGAGCCGAGTCAATTCAGGTGAGAAAATGCTTTGGATGCATACTTGGTTTTGTCATAATGCTTTCGAGAATGTTTATAGTCTCTATTTTCTATAAATATAACTCAGGATATCACTCTTCGTTGTGAACATTTAAAAAACCCTTAAGATAAATTTTATATATTTACACGATGTAAAATATTCTCAAAGTATTTGAAATTGCTGCGCTTCTAAAATATTTACAGGCTTCAGTTCTCTAGAAAAATATAAAATATTGTTTATGTTCTCAAGTAATCGTGAAAGGAGTATTATTTGTTTAAATCCTAAAAGTTATCAACTTTTCACGCCTTTTTTAAAGTATATAGGTATGAAGATAAAGGGGTAAGTTATAAAAATAAGCGTGCGCTCTCTGTTTATAGTTAATTTTATTAATTTAATAGATTCTAAAATTTCCTCAGTTACATATAAGTTGATTTTGGCATAAATTTTAGTTATGGGACTTGAATTAAATTTGAAATTCTTTTTACACATTTTTAGGTAAAATAAAGCTCACTTCTCATTTACAAACAAGAACCATATTAATAAGAAATGTTCTAGGACTAAATTTTCAAATAAATACAAATGTATAAATAAACATCGAATATTTTCTTAAATTTCTTTAACTATATTTTTTGTAAATATTAGAAAGTAAATTTTTTTGCGTGTATTATGAAGTATCTGAAGTCTCGAGGACTTTAAGAGAATGAGTTAGTATTTGTCTTTATATTTACCATTACAGTAATACTTTTTTTAGAATCAACCATGAATAAAATAAATTGAAATAAGATGTATAGAAAGAGCTTTAAATAAGTTTCTGTTTAAAGCGTCTGAGAAGAAAAATTATTATTATTAGATTATTACAGATTAATAACCATCGAAATATACTCATCATGGCTTTGAGCAATATCATTTGCTATTTGCTGATCAGCCTTTAAAATTCTATGTATAACGTTTGTGAATTATAAAGCTTCGCGGCCTTTTCTTGGAAACATATTTTAAGGATTAAATCATCGATAACTATTTAGATATATATAATTAAATAACAACTTAAATTTAAACTGATTTCTTGGGGTTTCCACCGAAGCTACATCTTGCCGGTATCAGCCATGCACTCAAGCGCAGCTGTTTCTCTCTCTCTTCACTTCTTTTCCTTTAACCGTGGGGGTGAGAACAACTAAGCGGAGGTTAGAGGCATGATAAGTCTATTGATCGATATTCTAATTTCTTCAGTGTGACCAACTTATAACTACTAATTCCCTTTTCCTAGAAATATTGATTTCTGAAAGTGATCTTAATTACAAATAATGGACTAAATGAAATGGTTGTTAAATAATGGACCATAAAATTATGATTAAAATTTATCAGACTAAATTATATTTTTTTCATATGTTTGGATTATTATAAAAATTCAAATATTGGGAAAATATATTCAATTTTGGTTCATTTCTTTTTTATCTAATGAGTCTTATTAAACAAACTATTTGTATTATGAAGTAAATTATTTAATCCCTTCAAGATCAGCTCTTGGAGAACGAAGCGCTCTTACAGGATCGAACGCTCCGAAGCGGAGCGTCTCCACGAGCCTGCACAGTTTTCGCAGTTAAGCATAATTTTACAAAAAAAAAAAAAAAAAAAAAAAAAAAAACCATATAAAATCTTCATTTTAATATAATGACTTCAATTTTACAAGAAATGTATGTAATACACTATTCAATATGTAATTAATATAAAGATTATAAAATTATCAGAAATGAATGAAATAAGCAAAATACACAGTTTTTATCCATACCTACGAAAACAAATATTATACGCAATAAAACAAAGTTATAAATACAAAAGTTGCATACTATTTCATTCTCACCCCCAGCACAGTCAGCTGAACGCATTTCCCCATAGTTTCCAGACAAAAAAAAATCAACAGGAAGGCCGGGGTCCTTTTAAATCACACGTGCACTTTTAGAGAGTCGTTTGTTTATACTAATAAATCTATTAAATCTAAAAATGCAGATCAGAAACCAATGCCCGAAATATGAAGATCAAAAGTCATACGATTCAAATGTTAAGTATTCGTCATGGCAAGCAAAATAAAATTGATCAAAAACATGCAAAATACTATGTTGCGAGCCCAAAATTGCAAATCAGAAATCCATTCCTACATAAACCAACAAACATTTCATCCTTTTCCCACTCAGACAAAATATAAACAAAACGTCTGAGCGATATAAATCATGGCACTTTAAATGCTTATTCCTCTCGAAAGAGCCGAACATGTGCTGTTGTTTACATGTTAAAATACACCAGATCAAATAAAAAAATAAGTAAATAAAGATCAGAACCGAAAGCACATAGCGAAGGTCAACATTCTGTGAGATATTCTTCGAAATTATAACGACTTTAACAGCCATCTAGTGTTGTATAAAAATTAACATAAAACGTCCCAAATAGAAATCAGACAGGCTTGATCATGGGTCGATCTAATATGCGATACTGTGGGCCGCGAAAGGAGAATCGCGTGATCATGGATATGTGATCATGATCCTGAAGGGGTTAAGTCATTATGATAAAGAATCTATGGTTTAAACAAGTGAGTTATAATCTTTCATTCATTATGACTCGAAAGTCGAATTATTGACTTGGGTCATGCTTGATATAATATGCGATACCGTGGGCCGCGAAAGGAGTATCGCGTGATCATGGATATGTGATCATGATCCTGAAGGGGTTAAGTCATTATGATAAAGAATCTATGGTTTAAACAAGTGAGTTATAATCTTTCATTCATTATGACTCCAAAGTCGAATTATTGACTTGGGTCATGCTTGATATAATATGAATTGTTGACCTTTTTCTTTCAGGAAAGCAGTTCGCGCCACTCTCGTACTCGTCCCCCTGTTCGGCCTGCACTTCTTCCTAGTGCTCTACCAGCCTCAATCGGGGCAGTGCGTGACTCTCGAGGGTTACACATTCCTCAGCTACTCTATGGATGGACTACAGGTAGGCCGCTAATTTTTCGCTATACAGAGTGATTTAAAAGTATGCAGAAAAACTTTTAGAGTAGATCCAGTATTTAAAAAAAGTCATTTTTGCGATGAAACACGGAATGGCATATTAATAGGATGAATCGGTTAGGAATAATTTGACAGATTATTAACTAAAAGCAAAAGATTCTCTAGATAAACTATGCAAACACATTATCAATTGAAAATAATCGATTGCTCCATAACACAACAGTATGAATAATAAAAGTAACGATAAGAGATTCGTTTATTTTTCTACTTTATCTGATGTTGGTGGACATGTTATGTGTTTCCAAATCTGTAGGCACTGCTGAACAATAACTAAAACTTTTATTTGCAATAACTAATAATTCAAATTTAAACATAATGGCAAATAATGCTGGCATCGAGGGAGAAAGAAGCCGTAGTTTCTCATTGGTATTCACAATATATGTGTGACGATAAATGTAATAAACTGGTTATTATGTATAATTACCATTGATTATTCATAATCTCCACAAGGTACATGTAATAAATAATTAATATTAATCAAATGTACTGGTTCGTTTATAAAATCCCCAGTTCGCAATGAAGACAGTAGTAAATTCGGATTACTTCGTGGAGCAACAAGGTCTTAATTCTAAAAAAAAAAAAAATTAATAACACTAAAATTTTTTTTGTTAAGAATGAGAAGAAAGATATTAAAATCTACAATAATATTTCAATTTTTAAAAAAATTAAATAAAATTGGCACTTTTGTATTTCACTTTCATTATAAATTTTAGAGAAAATATATTACATAATAGCATCTACAATATATGTCATAAAGGGTATTGAAAGATACAAAATGATCAAAACTGCTAAAAAAATTAAGTTATGGACTTTTCAACATTTCCCAGTACGAGTTGTTGATTTTATAAAGTAACCGATAAATATTCAATATTTATCACATATACCTAGGGGAGATTATGAATAATAACTGGTAATTATACATAATTGCTAGTTTATTACATTTAATGTAATATATGAACTTCTCGATGCAGCCGGATGATGTTGACAAAGCAAGATTCAAACTAAGCAGAATCACTAGTGACAGGAGCTGGTAGAATGGTTGGTGAGTGTAAGGTTCAAAACACAAGATAACAGGTTCAAGAACCGAAACATTGTTTCATTTCTTCTTTCCTTATTTCGTAGGTCAACATTTCCCTGTTGGTAACCCTGCGCGTAGGTGATTCCATGTTCTATCCTAAATTTTTTTTATTCTTGCACGCTCGTTCTAACAAAGTTTTCCTAATCTCTCTTATATATGAAATACTCCATTAAGCCATTAAAATAAGCCATTAAAAATTTTACAATAACAAAATGATTAGCTTATCTACAGTATAATGGTAAATCATGGTGTTATCTGGCTTCAAGCTGTGCAAAATTTGGACATGCCTTCATTGCTAAATTTTGCAAAAATAAAAACAAAATTATTTTCGTCCAAAAATAAATTGTAAGAGGATAATAAATTAATAGGTTTTATATTATTGTATTTTGTTTATCAGGGAAATTCCACCCAAATACTAGATATTGTAATGCACATAATATAAAGAAGCAGTAAGTTTGTTGAAGGATTTAACAAACAATTAAAATTTCCTCTTATTTTAATCCAGTAAATTCATAATCTGTCTTTATATTAAAAAAGTGACTTTTAAATGCTTGTATAACCTAAAAAGAAGATGCCAATTCATAAAGAACTATTGACATCAAAATTATTAATATGGATAATGCTGAATGTCAATAAAATTTTTCGAAAAATGTATGTGATATTTATTAAAAAATATTCTAAATATTTATTTGTTGCACTTTTAGAATAAATGATATTAAAACTATTTATTCTTTTAACTATTTTAGCAAAAAAACATCTTGTCAGTTATTTCTCTGTAGAAATTCTTCCATTGAAGTTTTGTTGCTGAACATATAGATTTAAAGTACAAATTGTTAAGATTTTATAAATACAAATATACGAATATGGAAGACTAGGAAGTGAAACTGAAAAAATAATTTTATTTGCAGTTTTTATTTTGAATATTTTCAGAGCAAAGATTTATGCAATTCTGCTGACATTTTTCATTTCTAATAACGTGAACTAAAAATAATAGTGAAAGAAAACTGATATAACATTTAGCAGAGCTCGCAGTTCAAGGAGACAAATATTTTCTCCATGTTGTCGTTCGAAGAAAAAATATCATTTCTCTGAGGCATCATGGGAAGAATTATTTATTTTCTCGCCTCTAAACTTACGCAATCTCGAGATGTTTAAAACGAAATAAATTTAGTGTTTAGCTAAGTGATAGCCATTGGTTCTCAAAAACATGTATTTGAATCTGCCTTCATCAAATAAATTTGGATCCTTTATTATTTTTTTATTAATTCATTAATTTTTTTAAATCTAAATATGTATTTTTTGCTTTAGATAATAATATAAGACTGTAAATATTATTTAAGTAAAACCAAATTTTAATTTCCACCATAGGAACAATTTTTGACATAAATAAATTTTCATTTTCTTTTGTTATTTTATTGTAATTACATCGGGATAAAATCAAATGCTATTGGATAATCAGCAATAATCATTTTATATTTCAAAATATGTATAATTCGATTAAATTTCATCTTAAATTCTTTGCAGATCGATATTGAACGTTGTATGAGGCAGATTCGATTATCATCTTGCTTTGGGATTACACGAGATATATTTAGAAATTTCTACAAAATTCTTAATAACGTCAGATGTTGAGTATATCAATTAATTCTGAAGTACTTTTTCCAATTCCGAATATTTGAAATAAAACGAGTGATTGAATATGTCGGAGAATTGGTGAACTTATGATATATGAAATCATTCTCCTATCTTTACCTTTTTTAGGAAGTCAATGTGAAATCTTGGAATTATTTGAGGCGGAAAGTCGTCTTAAACACCCTCATCAGGATAAATATCAAAATACCCACAAGATCTACTACTGAACACGAAGGGCAATTGCAATCTCATTTATTTTATCCAAATGAATAAGTAGAACCACAAAAATGTCAATACTTTGAGACAATTTGACTCTTATGCTAAAATTTAGAATACTCTTTCCTTTGGTTTCTTTATTTTATAAAGAATTGATTTTTTTTTTCTGCAATTTTCCGTTGACATATTTTTTCCTCAACTAGTTTTACATCAAAGTTTCTTAAATCCATTAACAAATATTTTCTAATTATCATTTAACTACAAGTAATTAATATGTGTACGTTCTTTCATTTCTAGTGTTATTATTTTCATTCAAGTTAATGTTTTTCTTTAAGTATTCGGTCGTATTTTTTTTAACTCTAGGGCTATGGGCTTAGTAGGAAAAAAAATCAGCCTTCAGGCTGGAAGACTCAAAGTTCAATGTACCATCCTCCCAAATATCCATCATATATGTGTGCTAAATTCGAAATTATGAGCCAAAAGACTTCCTGTTGATGTAGGGCAGATATTTGGAGGAATGAGGAATTCCAGTTCAGCTGATTAAGATTTTAAATTATGAGATTCATCTCAAAATAACTCCACTGTTTCTTTAAATGAGGAAATATAAATAAACTAATTCTTCTTAAAATTGTATACAGCTTGCATTCGTTTATCAATTAGGAATTTACTTTGATTTTTGAAACCAAACATGACAATATAATTTATAGTTATTTATTCTTCGAGCGAAGAAACGTTCAAACATTCCTGGACAACTTTTCCTTCTAAGCAAGCCAGTCTGAAATGAGGGGAATCGTCAGATTCTGGATGCAGAAGCATGAAATGTTGCTGAAGTGAGAGAATTATTATTAAACAATTCTTGGCATAAGATAGTCGGTTACCGGGGTAGGATGAAAACAGACTTCAGAGCCCATTCCATGAGAGATATGTTGTTAATGTCATCGTAGTTCAAATGTCCATATAAATGTGTGGCGGAAAATTACGAAACGAAAAGATAATTAATGGTTGTAATAATGACTTCGTTTATTAACTAAGAATGGAAACTGCAACAACTGTCTCCAATAATCAACTCAGAAGGTATATAAATACAAATGATATATATAACAATGCACTAATTTTCTATCTAAATTTTTGTCCATTTACTTTCATTTTTTCATTCCGTTACACTACTTCTTTTCTACCAGTTGAATAATAATTTATAGTCCAGTCTATAACATAGATTTGCTTCAATTAAGTATGCGATACATATATAAAATCCTGAGATTAGAATATTTTGAACTTCCATTTGATATTTCTAATTCATTACTTTGTTCTTACATAATGCAGGATAATTTGCTTTACAACTTCTCTTTGTTTGGCAAAGTTAATATTTTATCATTCTAAAAGGAAGATGTCTTCGAAAATGTGGTGTGTATTGATTTTTCCCCAAAATTCTATTTTTACATACTAAATTAAAAGTGAAATTTTCTTCAGAACTATAGAAAAAAAAATTAATTTTTAAAAAAGTAAATTTTTGTTTTCATTAAAAAAAAACATTTATTTGGATATTTTTTTAATTAAAAATAATTCTTGGCGAGAATTTTTTTTCTTAAGAATATTAATTCTGTTATTTAGTGATATAAATTATTATTCTTTCAAATTATAACAATAAAATTAACAAATATTAGCTTTAATTAATATAAAAAATTAGCAGATGATTAGTCCAATCATCTCATGTTAGAAATAATTTTGGAAAATATTAGGAAGAAAATGTGAATCTTATTTCAAAAGCAAGTCAGCCTCGATATTTATAAAAATTATCCACGCATAATGCAAAACAAAATGCTCATTTGTTATAATAAAAAAATGTTCGGTTTCTAATATAAGTTAAAAAACTATGACTCTTATAATTATTAATTAACTTACAGAATTTGAAATGGGTGACATTAAAAGAAAAACTTCATTACACAATTTTTATAGACTCTATATGTAAAGTATTCATTTGTTTTACGTATATTAAAACACAAACAAAACAATGCTAAAAATCTTACTTAGTAAAAAAGGTGAATATATTTGAATCAAGAATTGTGATTCTTGATATTTTAATATTTAATATGCTAGTATTTTCTAAAGGGTAAAAACAGAAAAATATATTTTAAAACCCTAATCTTTTGAATTATATTTGGAAATTTCCGATCTTAAGAAATAAAAAGTCGTAACAACGATGTAAAAAACTATATCAGCCTTTGAGTTTTATATTGATTATAAATTTCTATTAAAATTCATTATTGCATTTACTTTGCCTGAAATTTAAGACCAACCGCACATTGAGTAATTCTGTAAAGTTAATTCTGTAAAGTCTGTTCTTTTTGTAAAGTTAAACTTAAGCCTCACTTATACAAAACACAAGAAGCATATAAATCTTTTTTTTTTTGCCATTATTCTATTTAATAAATTTTCCCTGCGATTTTGATTCATAAATTAATCAAATTTTATTATAAATTAATCAATCATTAAATTAATCAATTTATTATATTCGATATAATAATCCCCACCCCCAATATTTTGACATTTTCTTCTTTTTTTGTGTCAAATATTTAAATTTCCCTTCTTCTAAACGGATGCCGCGGTTCTCCATATCTTCTTCTCATAACGATGGAAATTACACATCCATAAAAGTAGTTATCTTCCCGTCTGCGCTTTCTGACCATGCTGGACATTTGAAAGTCCCCACAAATATATATGAGATCATGTTTGAAATGTCTCTCCTCCCCACACACACACAAATCAAAGTATCACTTACTGTCCTTTTGCATATTTAAATAAAAAACTCCCGAAACTGCTCAAACCGTTATCAGAGCGTTCTTTTAAAAGCTGAAGGAAATGATCCTTTTTCCATTATGTTACGATCTGTTATCTTACCGATTTAATATTAAATCTAACCATTTCGGGAAGGATATATAAAGATAGCTTCAGTATGTTTAGAGAAAAAACAGATAGCTCCTCATGAAAGGAGGATAAATCGAAACTCTTCTTATTTAAAATATCTATACTTGCTGAAAAAACATTAAATAAGAAAGGTAAAAGTTGTAAATTAAAAAATGAAATTGTTTGATTGTAAATAAAATATTATTTTTCTTATAATTTTTTATTTCACGTAATAACAAAGTTCAGTGACAGACATACCATTTTTATAGAAGTCTTTTTCCTTGAAAGTGTACCCCCGGGGGGGGGGAGACCTCGAAATGAGGATGAGATGCTTCCGGCATGTTGGTTGGATCTCGCCACCCTGGAGGGAACACTAATAGGTGGGGGATCTAACTCCTCCCATCGATGACGGGACGTACTTCCTTCGGGAAGGGTTGTACCGTGGCCGGTGATAGCCCTTAGGACTCAACCACAGTTCCCGCCAATTGCTGTTGCGGCGGTCCGGTCATTCAGTTTTATGGTTTAAATCCGTGTGCCTTCGGGCGGGTTGGAGAGATAGAGGGTTGACTTTCCTTGAAAGTGTGAAATATATACAAATTGTTTTCCTTGTTAACTTCTCCGTTTTCCCATTTATTCATATTTTTTTCAGGGTTTCTTGGTTTCCTTGATATTTTGCTACCTAAATGGAGAAGTAAGTACAAATTTTACTTTGTCTTAGATATCTTGTGTATAAACAGTGTCGCATAATTTCAAAGAGGCATTTAACTTTAAAATTTTTAAAAATTCCGCCCTTTAAAAGTCATATTTTCAAAGAAAAAAAATCGCCATTCCTCATAACTTGTTATCTTTGTAATTATTACAATTTACTCGCTAAATATTTTTTTTTTAATTTTTTCCCTATGACGTCATATTTTCAGTCGGAGATTCTTGAATTTTTTAAAACAATTTTCACTCCGTTCGCTCTTTTTATGATTTCGTAGATTTCACTTTTTATACTTTGATTCCTGTAGGATATATTTAAAAGTAAAATGTAAACTTTAAGAAGCTTCTAGCTCATATTTTTACTGTTCAGCTATCAAACGTTTTCATTTTATTGTGATCAAACAAAATTGAGTTCAATATTTAAACGAAACTGCGTATAAGAAACGTTTGTTCATAGATTGGCTGTCATTAATTAAAACAACTTTTTTTCTAAAATATTCTTGAAAGCAAGCTTTTTGTCTTTAAATGACTTTCAGTCTGAATCTCAAGTAATATTTTTAAATGGAGAATTTGGCGAAGAATCAAAATATTACTTCTCATCTTTGCGAGTCCTTCGAAAATAGGATTTGTTTTAATTTTCAATCAATCCCTGGATTATCTTCCTTGTTTTCTTCTTAAGCACTCTGTCTGGGCATAACTCCTCATGGTATAATGGAAATGAAAAGTGCATCAGGAGGATTAGCAACCCCACAGATTTCTTACCGGAAAAAAAAATTCTTAGTTGAGTTATCACAAATATAGTAGAAAGTGTTCTGGTGTGGGGGGGTAAATATTTTAGTAAATATACTATAAAATTTTATAGATATTTCATTTTATTTTTTGTACATCATATCCATGCGAACTGAACATTTACTGTATTAGTAAATAATTAGGAATTAATATTCCTGATGAATTCATTTGCATCTCTTTTACTATCTAACTGACCGTTTCACTCTTCTTCCATATGCAGTCCTCCAAATGATTGGCAGTTTTTTGCCAAAACTTTAAAGTTTAAAAGTTTCTGTTGTGAGACGTCTGCCTTTCTACTGTTGTGAGACGCACAGTTTATGGAATACAGAGAGTTTTGAGAAGATTTTCTCAAAGTGTCGACTTGCTGATCGTTAAAAAAAATATCTAATGTAGGGGAAGTTGAGGAGGAAGGTCAGAGTTGACCACCAGTGGCTTAGGGCCACCCGCCTCAAAGATGATCCCGGTTCAGAGAATTTGTCAGTAATATGGATGGGTTATGATAAAGACAGCAGTCGACCACAAACAATCCTATCGATACTGCCTCGTTTAGAGGTGGTGGGGAGGGACTGTAAACAAAAGGAGGAGGAAAAGTCCACCAAATGAAATGATATGAAGAAGTGATAGTGAAGGAAAACAAGAAGAGCAGAAAAAAAAACGTGTCTTAGAATTAGTTGAAAAAAGGGAAAGCACTTCTCTGCCTTCTCATCCAAATCCTAGTAATTCGAAATTAATTGAGTTTCCTTTTTGCTCGATATCTAAGAATAAAATAATCTCTTAAAATTCATAATCACTTTAATTTTAAATTCTTTCTTAAAAGAATGGTGAATATTGAATGCTTCTTGTGGTAAAATTCAACATAAGTTTTATAATAAACAAGTGCATAAGTGCTAAATAAGCATTAATGTTTTTAAAAAAACTAATGCTCATTTTTCATTGAAGTGCTTTATAGAGCGTGGGAGTTATTGGACAGGAAATTATGGATACTAATAAAAAACAAAGAAATAGGGGAAAACTGAGACAAACGGGCAATGACGGCAGAAACACTTTTCTCAAATTATATGTTAGAAAGAAACAGAGTAGAAGTGAGTAAAGTATGAACAAAAGATAGTTTTGGAAGGGTATAATTCTTCCTGGAACACAACTAGAAGGGGAGTGGAATACCTCATTTTTCTAAAAGAAAAAAAAATATCACTTAGAAGAGACAAAAATATGGCTTGCAAAATGTAAAAAAACTCTTTTCACTACAGAATATATAGAATTGATAATCAATAAAAGCTTATTCGTGAAAAACAAATGGAACAATAAGAAAAAAGACAAAAGTGTTTTTGAAGAAAATTGCCCGAATAAATTTAAAGGATTGATCTCTGCTCTACCACCCATTATAAATACAAAACAATATTTAGATAGGAATTAACTTTACAGTAAATGAAGACAAATCATTGAATTAAAAATATTTGAGAATATGTCTCCTTTGTCTTCAGTGATAATTTTAGATAATCTTTTAGTATTTTAGAATTATAACAATAAATTTGTATTTAAATTCATATTTCAACTTATTAAAATACCTATTTTACGCTTCTGTTAAACTTATGAATATTATTTATATCACTTTATTGAAATTAATTTTTTAGAACATCTGATGTAAATATGAATTCTGCTAACATTAAATGCCGTTTTAACATGATTTACAGGATTTTCAATACCTGTAAGGGGACTATCGGAATAATAGGAAGTCATAGCAAATTCTATCACCTCTTCAGAATATTTTTTCCAGGTTTTGAACCATTTTGAGATAATAAGAAACAGCATTTTACCTATCTGAAATGTCCACACATATTCTTCCGGATTCATACACGAATCATTTGTTGGTCAAACCATTCTAATGACTGATTTATCGTTCGAATACTTCCTCTGTCTTTATGCCAGAAATTGTCATCTATAACATGATTGTCTATTTAGGGAACAAGGCGCATGGTAGCTTGATGTTAACAAAACACGTCCCTTACACGTATTATCATAAAATATTTCAGATATCTCCACGATACTCTTTGATATTCTGAATACCTGCCAATTTCATTAAGATATCATAACAATGTTTTTGGGCGTTGTGTGCTAACGGGATCCTGTAACAAGTTCCACAATAAAACAAACTTAGAGCATGGAATTGAATTAAATTTTTGATATTAGCCATCAAGATACTTTTACTGAAAAATGACAAGTAATTTTGGTTTCTTATGTTTTTCGCCGTTAAATATGAATCTTCATTTTTCGATGTACCTCGTCTACAGTGTTGGCTTGACCTTAGAAATGCATTCCTGACAACATAAAACAATTTATGATACTAAAAATCACATTTAGTTATTTTTCCTGCAGCGTTTAGTACTACAAATTGTGCTTCGACATTTTATAAGTGGCCAGTAAATATGCAGACTGCTTAATACATTTTTTAAAAATCTTTCTTTTAGATATTACAGTCGGCAAAGAAAAGTTATTAATGAGTTTTGATCATTTCTTTTCACGATTTTATATTAAACAATCTGATATCAAAATTCACAAGCTGGCAGTTTGTTGTTTAAAATACGAAACTTAATTGATAAAATTCAATTAATTTTAATTCATAAAGACTTTTATTGAATGGTAGTTAAAATGTGAGCAAATGAAAAATGAATATTTGAAGTGGGAGACAGCAATGCATCAAACTGTTATTAAACCAGCTATAGCCTGTTGTATCTGGTTTTACTGTAGTTTTTAATGAACTCTAAATAGATAATTTATTTCTTGGGCAGAATTTACACACAGCATATTATGATTTAAAATCTATAAATAATAAATTCTTGCATATTATATTGTTCTTGTACGAAAAAAATCGTATTACATTACCTCTAATTACTCAGTTGCAAATATATTTGCTATTTGTAACAAAATTGCGCTTAATGGAAATTTAAAATTTTTTAAGTCCTCGGTAAAAAAAAAATTATAAAATTCTTATCAACAAGTAATCATATTTATTTTTTAGATATATTTTTAATAACAGAAAATGTGTAATTTGCTAGAAACCAGCATTTTTGATGTTATAATCAAATGACAAATCCATCCATCTTGCAAAATGAAAAATGGCAAATTTATCCACCTTGCAATTATTTCCAGTTTTCATGCACTCAGATAAATTTGCAAAGTTCCAAAAATTCTGCTTTGTTTTTGGAAATCAGGAAGTCAAAAAAAGTTAAGATTCATTAACATTGGAAGGACGAATTTTTTCCAAGATAGCAAGACTTTTCATTCAGATTTCGTATTTAAGAAGGCAAGAAAAAGGAAGATTTCTAAATTTTCAAATTCAATTTCTTACTTTCTGATAATGGGGCCCAGATTACTAATGAGCTAAATACTATCAGCCGATGGATGTAACTTTCTGAAGCAGAGTTCCAACAGATGAAGAGTCTAGAGTGTCTAGACTCTTCATTAGAGAGTCTAAGTGCCAGAAGCTCAAAAAATCAGACATGATTGTATATATGCAGCTGAGTTATTGAATATTTCTGAACACAATCTTACCTAGGATGATGTGCCAGATTTAAGAATAAAATTGCGAAGATAAATTTGCGAAGATATTTTAAAATAGCATACCTAAATTTTATTCTTGACGAGTATAAGTAAAATAATTTCCATCTGAGCTGATATTTTTTAAATTGCATTCCCAAATAAAACAATTTGACTCTTTCCAGTTATCTAATTTCCAAGGATTGTCAAGATAAAATATCTATATTATTATTTTGTTTTATCGCCAGCATTCATCACTAACACATAGTTTTCCGTTAATGGAAAAGTGAATTTAATCATAATTAAACAAAAAAAAATAAAGTTTTTTTAAAAGTTTTGTTAAAAAGGTTAAAAAAGCAATTCAAATAAAAAAAAGGTTAAAAAAAGCGATTCAAATAAAATACGTGCTGCCATCTATTTTTTAATAAAATAACAAAAAGTTCATAATTACAACCCATTAGTTTCGTGTGAATCTTATGTCGTCTTATGTAAATCAATTTCATTAAAAAATTTAAACTCTCTATGAAATATTTGCTGATAAAATATTTCCTAAATGCACTTACTTTTAGAGGGTACTGAAATAAAATTTAACCATAAAAATATAAAAATGCATATATTGTGACTAAACATCACCAAAATTTTTTTCTATAGATGGAACATACATGTAATAAAGCAATTGGCGTATAAACATAAAAAAAACTGGTGAAAAATCTTAAAAATCATCCAAAGTTTAGTGAAATAAATTTGCAACTAGAATATATATATAGCTAAATAGTATCTATTCATTTAAACATATGAATAATTTAAATGTAGTAATAACGTAACATATAATATTTTTTTATGAAGATCGACAATTTGTTGATTTCCCGAAATTTAGAGTAATTATTTTTAATAATTTATTGATATGCATATTTTAAGAATAATGTTTATTTAATTCTGATAGTCATCTTATGAATTTATATAGATGATGATTCAATATACTTTCTGGAACATCTATTATAACTATTAAGTATTAGGAGGAAATAATATAACAACCTGAATAGAAATGAATGTTTTCTTCATGTTGGAAGCAATCTTATGAGCTCTTCTCTTTTGCTCTTTATTTCAACTTAAGTTTGAAAATTTATAATTTTTTTTTTGTATGTTCTATAAAATCATTTGGAAAACTAGCTTCAAAAATGTTTTAAAAATAATGTGAGCTTGCAAAAAATAATTATAAAGCTTTTTTGAGTCCTAAACAAATCTTACATGAACATTTTCTTCCTGTTTTACACAAGTGCAAATGAAGGGTTTCAAAGTCTAATAGAGTTTTATTGGAAACAATGCTTTGCGAGTAAATTAAATCCACAACAAAAACAAAATTATTTTCTGCTCGAATGTCAGCAATTAAAAGCAACTTTCTCCCTCATGTAGACAGATTGAATACCGAAATATTGTTGAACATTGCAAAATTTAATGAATCTGGCAGCATGCCAAGTAATACAATTTGAGGATATTTAACTTGTCCAAATGAATTTGTTATGATTTTGATATTCTTCTGACAGGCTTATTTGGATTGGATTGAAGCGATTTGATGCTGTTTTGTGGAATGCACTCAACTTTGTGAAAGCAATTTTGATGTTGTCTTTCTTGTCATTCATAACTTTATAAAATAAAAGTTTCATTATGGTACTTGAAACAGAAGCAACATGGCTGAATATTTTATGAAACTCGAAAAGAAAATTTGGAATTTATTCACATTTTGAAAATTTTAAAATTAAATTAAATTTTGAAAATTATTCACAAATGTCTTTTTATTTTCTTTTATATTTTTACATTTCAGAAGATTTGAGTGACTTCATCGGCTAACTCGAATTCAAATCAAAATATTTCATTGCTTTATGTATATTTTTAGTTGAATGCTAATTTATTTTTCAAAATTAATTTAAAATTCAAAAATTATATTTAATAATTAATATTTTTGTTTTCAAAATGAAGAAAAAAATTATTTAGAAAAGAAACCATTTCAAGACAGGAAAGTTGGTACAAAGGTACACATGAGTTTTGTAAAATTTCACACTGAAGATTTAAATTATGAGCTCTGACGAGCGAACGAAGTTCCTATTCGCCGTATTTTTTTTATCAGATATGAAAATTGGCATCATTTTAAATATTTTAAAGCGAGAAAATTATGTCATTCATATCACTATTTTTTTAACTATGAAAGTGCTAAGAAATCATTGAGAATCATTGTTTGTGAATCGAAAAATATAAATTCTACCCAACGGATAATTTTCTCTAATGAAAAATCATAGAAGTAATCAAAATTAGCAAAACTACTCTTAATATATTTTATATATTACAATACATAAAAAATAAGAAAATTTCTTGCATTAAAAATTACAGCTTAATAGTTAAAAACTTTCATAATTTTAGAATTATATTTCCAAATTAAATAACTTTCTTCGGGTCTTTGATGAAACACTTTAAATTTCTAAGACTTAAATAAAATTGTCAAGCAAACTTATAAAAAAATTGGATTGTTGGATTGATATTTTCTTTTAAAAACTTTTATACTTTTTTTTTTTAAAAAATTTCATTTTAGAAGTTAATTTTGTTATCCTTCTGCTTGATTTAAAATTATACTGGAAATGCGAAACAAAGTTTGAATATTTTATTTATAGCATGCAATCTAAAAATATTCCTATTTTCAATTAGAATTTTCCTTTTTATTACTTTTAGACAATTTTATCCAATTTGACTTGTTTCATGCTTATATCAATACAGTTTTGTATCCAACTCATTGTCATTCATTCACTGATTTCTTAACATTTGGAAACTTTTTGTACTTTTGTTCTCTCGATAACAATACTCTAAATCAAAATCTTCTGATCTTAGTTTATCGGTGAATGGCTTATCTTATTTAAAATTTGATTCGGTAAGAGCGATAGCTCGTGGAGGAAATTTGTGAAAAAATATTTTTAGATTCCATGTTTTTAATAATAATTAATGGAGGATTAAAAAGTAGAAAAGATATAAGGGAAGTTTGCTTTCGAAGCTTATTTTGTTTAAATCAATGAACGTGAAAATATATTATTTTAAACTCTACGAGCATGAGATAAACAAAATTTGTACAGTCCGTTTTTTTTTTTTTATTTCCATAAGTGCGATTGAGGAAGAATCATATTTCATAGGTATTTAACCATAAATTCTCTCTTCTTCCCTCCCCACCCCCCACTTTAAGCTATCTGTTGATCAAATATGCTTAATATTAAAAATCTATACGGAAATTATTTGAAATAGAATGAACTCATAACTCCCAATATATAACGTGAATTCGCTAAGCATTAAAAAATAATTGGCACTAATATTTGTAGTGTGTATCCCTCTTCTACATAGAATCAGGTTACTGAAACGGCTGTGTAGACAAGGAGAATCCTTTTATTTTTATGCATTAATAAATAATATATATCGATTTTAAACATATTTTACAGTCTAACATTACATTACAATCATAATAACCTAAATAAAAAAAAAGTTTTTAAAAAGGTGAAAATAAATAAATAATATAAAATTTAAAAAGGCACATTTAAAAAATATTTTACGCTATTTATTTATTTAATAATAAATCGATTATACTATTAATGAGCAGATCAATAGTTATGGGAACATATGAAAGATATTTATAAGATAGAAAAAAGTAGTTTAATTTCGCTTTTTGAAGAGTATTGTAAATCATCATACGCACTGTCTTTTGGAGGAGATAATGTTACTATTCTCGAAGAGATGGAGAATTATTACTAAATCGCCGGCAGGAAAAAATGGCCATGATGATGCATGGGTCAATCCTACAGACCGTTCTGCATTAAGCGCGAAATAATTTTTTCCATAGTTTTTTTTTTTTTTTTTTTTTTGTTTAGAAATGAAAATTAATTCACTTACCCGCTGTTTATCGGTGAAAATTGAAGTTGAGAGTTTATAAAAAAATAACTCACTAGTAATATTCGATGTTAAAATTCAGAGACAAGATTGAATTAGTAGATATTCATTCAATAATGCATGTCTCTTTTAATATAATTTCTTATTACGAGAAAAGCATTCCCCATGTTGTATAGAAGCTATTCTATTTAAATTTAGAATATAAATGTAGGAAGAGACGTTGCTTTTTTAAATAAAGAATTTAAATTTGCATTTATATAACGAATTAATCCTCATTACAAATTCTACTTGAAGGCACAGGAATTTGACGCATATATTAAATTTCTCCGAAATTGAAATAACAAATATACTTGAAATTTAAAAGAAACACTTTCAATATTTTTAATACTATTGCTAGAGTCATCAACAATTCTGATATTTCAATCTCGATTTTCATTGCGTAGTTAATACAATAATAACTTCAGACTGACGAACATTTTGATATTTTATTGCAGTTAAAAGTAACTTTCTTCTGTGAAAAAAATTTAAAAAAAATTTGAATAGTCAAATTGATTAAGTTATATAATACAAAAACTTTTACATCTTCTTCTACTTTTTTTTATTTTAAATAATCATTTTCTTTGTGAATTTTTTAATATTGTAACCAAAAATCCATTTTAAAATAGTATACGAGTGTGGTGGACAAGCTGATGAATGGTACTTAAGCAAGTGAAAAATAAACGATCAAGAAATTCATTTTGATTCTATGAGAATCATTTAAAAAATTTAATTTTAGTTATTTGCAATTTAAGTTCATAAGAATACCATTTTTATACACACTTTTATTTAATCTGTTAAATTTTCTGATATTTTTTGAAAATGCGCATCTAAATAACTGTCTTGCACTTATTTCTCATGAGCTAGAAATAAATTTTGAACATATGTATATTACCGATGACAATATAATATTTCAATTTCAGTATTTATTTCTAAATTAATCTCGATCAACGTAATCAAATTTTGGCTGTACACTTGTGACACAGGTCTGTTGTGACATTAAAAAAAATCTAGATAAGGAATTGAGAATCAAACAACTAAAAAGTGTACAATGATTCAAGTAAAAAAAAAACATTTTTGGTATACTAATCAAAGTGTATTTTTAAAAGCTGTTTACATTTAACTTCCTAGACAGATCTATTTTCAAAAGAGTGGGCTGCAAATGGATGAACCCAGGATTCTATTACTAATTAAACTGTCATTAAGGTTACATGATTATCCTCTATTAATTAATTTGAGTGGTACAAATGCATTTCAAATATATCATACACTATTTTCTGTTACAAATATCTACATTTGTAGTAACTTTGAAGAAGCGCTTTATGCCTTTTTTTATTTGAAGAATATATATTTGTCCAAGAGATACAGACACTGTGCACACACTACTGATGTCTGATTCAAAGAACAATATATCGATCAAAATAATCCCTGCATGCTTGCGCAAGCATTAGGTCCATTATATGGGTAGTTCGAAAAAAAAAATTTCGGTAAGCATTGATTCCTATTGGCTGAAGGGAGAAGACATGTGATGTTTCATAGTATTTGTCTTTCAGCTCTTAATCGAAGAAAAACATCATTATTTGAAATAAGTTAAAACACGCCCCAACAAATGAATTAATTTATTAATAAGAAATATTTAATGCATTATTCAGAGAAACCTTTGCTATTCGTAGAGCAGACAAGAAGCGATGAGATAGCCTTTAACTGTAATATGTAATATAAGTTCAAATAATTCAGTTTCAATTCCAGTTTTCCTATAAATGACTGTGCTATAATCTTACTGAAAATACTAAAAGCTTAAAAGGAATTTTATAACAGATTTCACTTTCATATGTATCACATATCATTTAATAACCTGTATAACATTTGATGTAAAATTAGGAAATTTCAGTGTGTGTTTAAGAATAAGAAAAAAAAACGAAGTATTTGTATTTATTACTATCTTTATTATTATCGACTAAATGAAAATGAATAATTCCGAATCCTCTGCATTGGTTTCAACTGAAAAAAAGTATAAATCGCATGCCAAGTCATTAAACTCAAAAAAGACAAAGCATATGCTTAAGAAGAGTCTCCATTTGCGAAAGGTAACAATCTGTATAAATGTGCAACTTAATTTCCATCAGCACTGCTAGTTCAGATGGAATATAATTAAAGTAAGTTACTTTTGGGTAGACTTTTAAAGGAAGACATCATAGCATTCCAGATTTTTGCTGACTGCATAATTTTTTACTGTCTGAAAGAACCAGAAAGTACATGAAGCTTAATATGGTTCAAGAAACACAGTAATATTTTGCTATATTATAAAAAAGGTTCGTAACATTCCATACGCGTAGATGTGCATAATAGTCAAAGGACACTCAAAACATCTTCAACAGATGTCGTTTTCAGGTAGTAAGTACATCTACATTCCTTCTACTACGATTCACAATTCCAAAATCATGGAGGAATAGAAATAAATACGCTGTATTTGAACAGCTGTTCAGTGCGAAATCATGAATAAAACTCTTGAGGCGTATTGTTTTGTCTACTCTTCAAGGTGAAGTACATGTCCAACGTGTTGTCGATTCGCCTGGTGGAGAGTTTTGATAAATCTAGCAATACTTGGACTCATTTGATATAATCACTTTACAAATACATCTATAATTTTGTGCAATTTTTTATTTCAACTTAATAAAGGATTTTACATTTACCATAAAAAAATCGTAAAAAGTTTAGAAGCTGGGACATTTAAAAATGTTAACAGCCTTTCAAAAAAAAATCAAATCTTATGAATTGTTTTTATACGGTAAAATTATCTACAGATATTTTATCCGCCCATAAATAGGATCGATTAATGATAATAAGGAATTTTTTTTAAATATTCATACAAAAGTGGAACATTGTTGTAGAAAAAGTCTTCTAAAAATACGTAATTATATGAAGCGCCTTACAGTTTGTTAGTGTCTATTCTGATTACTTCCACACACTCAAAAGGATGCAAGACAACACATGCATAAAGGCTCGGGTCAGCACTACATGACAGATTGTGTCGAACTCAATGAAGTTTGAGGAAGACTCTTTATGGATAGTGATAATTTTAACAAAACATTACAATACCCTGAAAATCTAAAAACACTAAAAAAATGTTGGAAAAGATTTCTAGCTTTTTACCAACAGTTTGAAGATTCTTCGAACTATTGTTGGCTGTTGTCTTCTTATGCAAAAGTTGGACAGTTAATGAGCATAACAGCCAGTCACAATAATCCCAATTTATACGGATTAATTCTATGGTAACGGGGTGACTGGCTGTAATTAAAAAAAATACAATACACCTCTGCACAACTGGTTGCAGCAGCATTCATGTGCGTTTGGTGATTTCATATTCCCATTCAAATTGAGTCGTAATATAATATATTTAGGATATTATTGAGAACGAGAGATTCAAAACCGCACTATATCCGAATTTAAGAACACTCTCCCAAATGTATAGTATGCTGTTTCCAGAACTTCTTGAATCAGCGACTCCTCTTACTTCTATAAGTTTCGCTCTCTTGGGGATTCTATTAAATATTAGACTATGTTTAAGTTTTTTTCACCAATGAATAATAATTTTTTTCCAATCAGTGTCTACTTTTCTGATAATCTGAGTGCCTTGAGTTATCTGTTATATATTTCCATTATGATGATTCTTAAAACGTTTCTATTCTAAAGAAATCATTTAATATTTAAGATTAATGCTGTGATTTTATTTTATTTGCGATTCTTTAAAATGTAGATGACAGTATTTATTTTTGTCTCATTTAAGATTGTTTTATATTCTTATTATGATTTGGTTTCTTATGATTTGCTTTGCATTTTGCCTCCCAAGATCCAGGGTCTGGTGCACCGTTCGGTACAGAGAATGCGCCTCCAGCGGACTTTCACTTCGTCGTCCGAGTGGCGGCGTTCCACCCGGTCCGAGCCCACCCTAGGCAAGATGGCGGTGCGCGGGAAACGTGGAGCTGTGAGGCCTTTTCTTTATGTGAAGCAGTACGTGCATGTTTCCCTACACAGCATGCCCTTTCATTCCTCCTCGCTTCATTTGCGCATGCTATTTTGCATATGTCTTATTTATATGCATTGTAATTGTCGCTTATTTCAAAATGTTATTTTCCATTCTAGATATTTTGCTTTTTCCAGGCAAATACCACTTTCAAAAGCTGACAAGTATTGTTTTTTTTATTATTATTTTGGTATTATTTGTGTAATATTTGGTTTATATTGGTATTAAGATGCTTAATTCTACAAATGCCTGTTTGTGGAAAATTAGGTATAAGACAAATCTGTTTGTGTATTTTACCATACTCACGAAAGATATAAGCTAAAATTGATTAGCCTCGATAATGCTGCAAAATATTTACTATACATTGAAGTGACAAAAATATAGGACAGCAATATGCAAATATCGCTCACAAAATGTATAAATGAGCAGCAAAGTGGTCGGGCTTTCATTTGTATTCCAATGTTTCATATGAATATGGCTGCATGACCGGAATTAATAGACTTTGAACATGGAACATGTTTCATTTTGGAAATCGTTAAGGAATTCAACATTACGAGATCCTCAGTGTCAAGAGTGTGCCGAGAATACCTTACTTCAGGCATAGCCTTCCACCATGAATAATGCAGTGGTAGGCCGCCTGCACTTAATAATCAAGATGAGTGACGTGTGCGTAGAATTGGTAGTGATAACAGACAAACAACATTGTGTGAAATAACTGCAGGAATAAATGTGGAATATACGGCGAACGTATCTGTTAGGATAATGAAGCAAAATTCATCTTTAATAGGCTATGTCAGAAAACATCGACTCGAGTGCATTTATTAATAGCACGGCATCACCTGCAGCACCTCTCCACTGACCCTAGATGATTGGAATACCATGGCTTAGTCAGATGAGTCACGATTTCAATTGGTAAGATCTCAGGCAGGGTTCGAATTTCGCGCAGGTTTCAATCATTGATTGTAAATGGTTATGTTCAGCTACTTGGAGAGCACTTGCAGCCATTCAGGGATTTCATATATCCAAACAACGTGGGAGTTTTTACGGATGGCAATGCACCATACCATCGGGGAAAAGTTATTTGCGATTGGTTTAGGAGACATTCTGTGCAATCCCAGAGAATGATCTGGCCAATTAGATAGCCCGATACGAATCATATCGAACATTTATGGGGCATAATTGAGAGATCAGTTCGTGCGTGAAATTCTTCGCCGGTAACGCTTTCGCAATTTCTTTATTTTCGTACACCCTTTAGAAGCAGTATGGTTCAATATTTCTGCAGGTGATTTCCATGGACTTGTTGAGTTCATACCACATCAAATTCTACTCTTCACCGCGAACAAAGAGGTCGAAGTACATTATTATGAGGCATCCCAAGATTTTTGTCGCCTCAATTTCTGAAATAATCTTGGAGAAGAATTTTGAAAATAGAAAAACTACATGTATATTAAATACTACTAAATGTTTAAAATAATAGAACAAAGAGCCAAAAAGCTCTTTTCCTATTAAAATATTCTTATTATCTTTAGGGGCTGCGGTGGCCTGGTGGTAAGGTCTCGGAACCGGAGGGTTTCAGGTTCGAGACCCTATTCCACCGAAGAACCGTCGTGTAAGGGGGTCTGTTGCATGTTAAATCCGTCCTGATCAAACGTCCTCCCGCTGGTGTGATGTGGAGAGGGGGGTCCCAGCTCAGGTGTCGTCCTCGTCATCTGACCGTGGTTCAAAATTACGAGGTCCGTCCCAAAATAACCCAAGTGTTATTTCAAACGGGACGTTAATATAACCAAATATTATTATCATTAGAAGACTTGTCATATTGATTCTTATGAAGATATGTTCATAATGATATTTAAGATATGTTGATATATTTAGTAATATAAGAACTATGTATTTGACGTTAAATAATGTACTATTATTGGATGAGTATCTCTCATGGTTGTAAATTTAAAAAGTAATGTAAGGCTACATGTTTGATTTTGTAGTCCTGAGTCGAAACCAGATTCTTTGAATACAGAATAAACTGCTAGATTACTTTTGATACAGAAATTATCCTTTGGTATGAAATAAAAATGTTTTACAATTAATGATATTTGGATTGCAACCAGCTATAAGAAATATCTATAAATTTCCCATTTCATAGAACAGCTTCACAGCTTTGCAATAGTTACTTTAAATATCTATTTAATATTCTTAAGAACTTAATAAGCTTATCTTTTGCCCTTTTGTTTCCTGGACTTATTTTTCGTATCGAAACCCAAACCCCCCAAAATATATTCAAATAGTAATTTGCATGTAAAAAAATAAAAATAATTCTAGACATGGATTCTTATTTAAAAGCATGAAGTTGCCACTCATGTTTCTGAGTAATACTTTCATACTGTCAGATCATTCATAAAACTTACATTTTTCCGAAAATGCTTATTTCATGATGGTGAAACACTTATTTTCGATTTTTCTTAATATTTTTTGTTGGATATGGTTACCGCATATTTATTGTATTCTAATTGCATGTTTAAATATAATTATTCGTTAAAATATTGCGCCATTTGTTCTAAAGTATTAACTGAGCTTCCAAATTTTTAAATATGTTCCTATTAAAAACATAATTCAGTAAATTTAAATTCTTATTGTTGATATTATTGGTATGTGCAGGAAGATTCTAAAGAATATTTAAAGTTAATATTTGTGGAAATAAAATTTTGGTACTGCAAATATAAAACATATATTTGCATTTATTTTAATGTGAAGTTCTTCCGTTCACTTAATAAAAGGAATTTATAAATTTAAATCATAAATTGTTAATCATAAATATAAAATATTTATTAGAAGTTAATTATATTTTTTGAATTCTTTGATTTCCCCATTTCATGGAGTGAATGATGTTTAATTAATCTAAAAGTATCACAAAAACTGATAATTATTTAACAAATCCTAAAGAATGATGTAGCGAAATTTGCAAAAGTTTCAATTGTCTTCTTTTAAGTATTAAATTAAAAAGTCATAATCCTAATTCAGTGACTACGAGGCCTTTTTAATACGTTTGTGTTTGATCTTTAACCATAATTGTCATATCATAGTAAATATTAGAAAATATTATTTGACACACATATTTAGCTGAACATAAACAGCACGTTATTCTATACATTTTTCTGCCTTTTAATTGATTTGTAGAGTATTTGATTTGAATATTTTAGAGAAAGTGATAAAAAGGTGTAAAGAGTAAAATTTAATTAATTCACACTTACTTATATAGCTACTAAATTTTACTGTTATTCAACCGTATAAATGAATATTTATTAACTCTCTCTAAACTTATCTGGAGTATAAAGATTTACAGGAAACCACCAACTACATCAAATCAATTTATTTACAATATGAATAGAACATTTTGGAATTGTTCAGACACTTTAACTATTTTAACGCAATTAAAGAAAGAATAAATGCGAATAAATAATCTCAATCCCCAATTTTGAAATTAGAAAGGAAAAGCATTTTATATTTTCAAGGAATTCTCTCAAAAATTTGAGGAACTTCATAATGTTTTGAAACATTACCATTACACAGATGTTTCCAATGCTCAGTTTTGTTAACAGTTTTTTTAGAGAAATCACATGAAGTCAGGAAAATTCCCACTCATAACCTTAAATATTTTCCTTAATCATTAGTTAGTAGCATTTTTCTTTAATATTTCTATAAGATTTTCTTAAAATATTACCTCCTTCGATAAAGGACATACCGTAAAAGTTAAATGGGTTATAATTAATTCATGAGTTAATAAAGATGCTAATCTCAAACAAACAACTCAGAATTCAGATGAGCTCTAATGACAAGTTGCAACTTTTTAAAGTATTTATTATGGTTTTTATGGTTTAAGGACGACATGGAGTCACAAAACGATAGATTTTGTGACTACTAAACATGATTATTCATTATTTGTTAGTACAAGCGAAATAAGATCCCGGAAAACGTAAATTCACAGATTCCACAGTCCGTTAATCACATACAGTATTTAATAAGTTGTTCATTATTATCTTGCCATAATCTGGCATTTAAGAATCGTATACTTGCTTTAAGAAACATAATATGTTACAAACCCGGAATTACTTAAAAACAATTAACAGCACTAAAATTCAGTGAGTTACAATTTTTATTGAAATGTCTAATAATCAACTTTTTGAAGAAAAAATAAAAATAGGTTAATAAATATTTCATAACTAAATGTTGAATTTTTTAAGCTCTCTCTCTTATGTCTTTATTTTCATTTAGTATTTTAAGGGTAACGTGATTCTTATTTATAGTGATTCAGAATAAACCAGTGAACCGTTTCAGAACTTCTAAGAGGGGTAGGGTACATCCACACAACTCGAAATCATAGAGCGATGTGGGGTCGGAAATGCTTTCCTGAAGCGGTGTTGTACACAGAAGCACCATAAAGAAAAGAGACCGTAAATGAGAAATCGTTTTAATAATACCCGAAAAGAAGCAAAAGGTACATGGATTAAAGTAAGTGTTCGAAATTTCTTCCACGGGCTACAATGCACGCATCACATCTCCGATGCATGGACATCCGAACATTCTGAAATACTCAGGCATATCTCGAATCTCTCCGGCAGCTACTGCGATTCTTGCAACGAGCTCCTCAGCAGTGTCAACAGGGGTGTCATAAACTAACGATTTCATATGACAGCAGAAATAAAAATCAAGACATGATAAGTCGGTGACCGAGCAGGCCAACGCACGGGACCCCCACGTCCAATCCACCGTTGACGAAATGTGACATCCAGGTAGTTACGAACATCTCCGCTATAATGGGTAGGGGCTCCATCGTGTTGGAACCACATTGTCTGTTGCGTCGATGCAGAAATCTGTTCATCTCTCAAAAGTTGTGGCAATACTTGCTGCAGAAAGAGCAAGTACGTAGGTCCGGTTAGACGACCCGGTAACAGGTAAGGTCCGATGAGGTGATTTCCCACAATACCGGCCCATACATTGACCGAAAATCGATTCTGTGCTGCACGACGTCCTATTGCTTGCGGGTTCTCGACCGCCCAGATATGGTCGTTATGCGTGTTGAAAATTCCTTCCCGTGTGAAGGATGCCTCATCGGAAAACAACACTTCAGCAGGAAAAGGGGGATTTGTAGCACATTTTCCCAGGTACCACTGTTCGAAAGCAATACGAGGTACATAATCCTCCGGTTTCTGTGTCTGGACACGCTCACGTGAAACGGAAACATGTCTTCTGCTCGGAGAATCCTCCATACGCTGCAATGGGAAACCCCGACTGCGTTTGCTACACTTCGTGTACTCGTTCTTGGATTCCCCTGTACAAGCTGCAGCACATTCTGTTCGGCGTCTGCAGTCCGTGTTGTTCTTACCCTGTCCCTGTGAGCTCTTTCTAATGAACCTGTCTCAGCTAACCTCTGGTGCAGTCTTGCAAAGAAATTATGACTGGGAATACGCCTCGTCGGATATTGTTCCGCGTACAAACGCTGTGCGGATGGCCCACTACAATTTGCAGTCCCGTACACCAAATGCATATCGGCTAACTCTGCGATCATGTAATCATCCATCCTACTAACTTGGCGTTCTTGTGCGAAATGAAGATTTCCTGCACGAAAGCTCGGACTTTTCACACAACGCCATCTACCGCGTCAGGAAAGCATTTCTGACTGCCCATGAGTATATGATTTTCGTTCGTCAGGATGTGCCCTACCCCTCTTAGAAGTTCTGAAACGATTCACTGAAACACCCTGTATATAGTCAAGCACAATATACATAAGACACTAAGAAATCTTTTTTCAAAGTGTACCTTTACAATGAAAGTTTCAAAATTTCAATAACCATTATATCAATTGATTTTAAAATATTTTCAAGGAACGTAAAGAAAAGAAATCCAAAAATAAAAGAGATTACAATCTTCTGATACATTCACTACATTTCAAATCTAATAATTTAACTGGAAAAGCAAATTTATCTCAAATCAGAAACTCAAAAATATTTTATCAAATGCAAACTTTCTTTGTCGAATAGAATCATTTATCTTAGTCATTAGGAATTTTGTAAAGGGATTACTTTTAAAACACTACTGACATCACAGCAAGACACTATCAAATCAGTCTTATAACTTTTAGAATAAATAATCTTCCCTCCTGCTTTCCTTGTGATTTCAAACATATGCTCGTTAAACTTCACGAAGATAAGAATAGTCCACACTGGGCTGGTGGCAGAATTTGGGTTTTGGCAATGAATTATCGGTAGTTAAAGACTCAGTTCCATTAAGCGTGTAGGAATAATGTAAACCCCCTTAGTCTTATAGGGTAAAACTACACAGCTCTAGGTTGGCGTTGAAAATTAGAGTATGGAAATGTACTCAATTATTGCCATCATTATCTGACAGCCTTTTGGAATCATCCCAAGAAAAGTCTTACATTACTTCAAAGCTAAGCATTAACCTTATAAAATTTTGACTTCATTACATCTTATGAGAAACTGAACGCGAAAAGTAATTGTTAAATTTGATA
>JAPMOR010073306.1:0-26483 GCA_026543865.1 Argiope aurantia
CATATCGATTATCGGTTTTCGGCGTCGAACGGCAGATTTATTATACGAGGCAAAATCATATGACAAAGGGTAAATGTAGCATTTTTTTACTTAATTAGACTTACCAGGATAACCTAAAAAACTTGAATTATTTCTCGCGTTGAAAAAGAAAAATATTGACAGATATATTTCCTTAAGAACTTTCAGGAGATCTCTTTCTCATTTGCATTTCTCTTTGAGGTAACCCAGAAAAACCATAAGCAGCCTACCCGATCATAGCAATTCATTTGTTGGCAGAATTCACTTAAGTGTACCAGTTTTTGATTAATGCTTATTAAGAACAAAGGCAGAGGATAAAGACAGATTACCTCTTGAGTACTGTCATCAACATAGTTTATATGGCAAATGGCATCCAAACCTTTCAGCTCTTTACAAACATAAGAAAAGACACATACACACACACCAATAACATCCCGATTTATAATCAATTCAGTTGAGTCGATATTTTAACAAATCATAATAGAAATATGCGTAATATCTAATAGTTACTCATACCACTACGGTCGCCAAACTATAATTATTACAAACGATAAGTCGTTAAATGTTGAAACCCATAAAATTTCGATTGCAGCTCTATAAAAATAAAGCGAGTTCCGTTTTTTGTTACTATTTAAAATGATGTTTGGCGAGAATTTTAACAATTTGTGAGTATTTCACGAGTTTAGGGGCGAAATTATATCATAATCTTAAGCCTAACAGAAGACTGCGATTAATGAAGATTTAAAACTGAACAGAATGTCTACAACAAGGCCATCTAATATTGAAGCAATTAATTTCAGAATTACAAAACACAAAATAACAAACTATATTTTATAGAGAACAATAATAATCTTCTTACTTGAACATAGTTTGGACAGCAACAATGGTGTTACAGTCAGCAAGGTAATCCTCCTCAGCGGAATTCGACGATTCCTTATTGACAACGACGACGCTATCGGCCAGATTAATTCCGGCACGGAGCAAGTCATCAAGACTGTTACAGAAAGAACATTTTTTTAATAATAAATTTATTTCTTAACGTGCATTGATTGGTGTTTCAAAACTTATAGTGAAAATCTTCATGTTGTACTCACTCATCAATGGATCCGAGCATCCAATATACAAGAGGGAACCATGATATGGCATCTAGGAAGGCAGGGTGCGGTCTGAAAAATGTTATATTAATTCAAGTTGTTTATGCAGAGGATTCATATTTGCTTAAAAACATAAGGATCGAGAAAAATAATTGAACAGGGTTTTAAAGGAGTTTCCCTTTTTTATTTGTGTCTCGCAGAATGGTTCCAAGTTCCTAACAAAAATGATAAACGTTTCTAACAACAATATTAAAGAAAGAAGCTTAAAGGTTTTTTTTTGTGTGTGAAAATGTAATAATTTTTGCATATGATTCTTATGATCAAGTCACCGATAAGAGTTGTAGCGCAGATATTCTATAGAAAACATCAAGACCTTTTTCGGCAAAATATAAAATATGAGAGTTATTAAAATACAAAAGTTATTTTGAAAAAATAATGAAAGAGTGTCATTAAGAAAACTTTTATTCAAAATACTTAAAAAAATTAGGTATGTAAAAAACAAAATTTATTCTTTCTTATTAAAGGAAACAAAATAAGAAAAAATTCTTTAATGAAATCTACGATTGCAAATTGCAAGCTATCATGGGAGAACATTATTATTTTTTAAGTCATAATTTATCTTAATTAATTTAAGTCCTTAACCAGTTTAAATCGGTTTGAAACAATCACAAGACTTATATATCGGTCTCTCTCTCTCTCTCTCTCTCTCTCTATATATATATATATATATATATATATTTTAAACTTTCATTTTCACTTTTTCTAGTTGGCAAATAAAGTTTTGGGGCTCGACTGATTTTGAGATGAAATAATATGATAACATAGTTCTTCGTCAACCTTTTAAAAACACATCTGTTTTCAAAGAAGCATACATAATAATGCAATACTGGTAAAAGTAGGTAAAAAATATATGCGATTTAAAGATGATGATGAAAATTGCAATTTATGCTTTATTCATTGCCTACCCGATTTCGAGCTTCAAAACTCTCTAACCAAAACAACTTCATGTTCTTACATGATAATAAAATATGAACCTGCTTTTTGCACCAAGAAAGGATATAATTTTATTTTGAATAGTATTTAATTTTATTTCTTGTAAAACGAATAGGAGATATATATAGAATGCCTAGGAAATGTGTGAAATATAAATCTTACAAGCACTGCTGGCCAGTTTTCGTCATTCTATAAAATACTTGGGTAATCTTTAGAATGCCGAATTTTAAGCTGGGTATATGTATTTTAAGATGTACAAAACATGCAATTTACTTAAACATTATACAATGATACTAATGGCAATTAGACTAGACATTATACAATATATTCTACACAATAATAAATGCTATTAAGCAAAGTATGTAAATAGGCTATGATAAAGCATTTATTTAATGTATATTCAACATATGAATGGCTAAATCTTCTGGAACCATTTATTGAATCTTCATTTCATTTGCATGTGTTGTAGATTCTGTTCTTATATCTATTTTAAGAACATATAAAGAATACTTTAAATAGTAGTGAAATCAGTTTCTGAATGGATATTAATAATATGATCAAAGAAATTCGTATAAGGCTATTGGTAAGTCCGCAAAAAATAAAACCTACTTTAAGCTTCCCTCTGCATTGTATTCAATTTCATTTCGATGTATGTTCATTTGGAAAAAAAAATTGTCATCTGAGCATTGAACAAACCTGCATTTCAAAAGCTTCTCAACATCTCAGATATCCTTATCTACGTATCTCAAATTCAGAAATTCTTTGTTTCGAAAGAGAGAGGGAGAAAAAAAGAAAGAATTAGAATCCTATTTCAAACTACAAACAACCCTGAAGTATAGATATATAAAATTTGCAACTATTAGCTAATGTTCGTATACAATGACACTTTACGCTCATTTTTCCCTAACTAATATTGTACCATAATGTTATTCAAAACAATTGCACTGATAACAAATAGATATAACTAACTCTCCTGTAAACAATGACAGAAAAACAAAATTTGTCAATACAAAAGTCTCGTTTGGATGCCTAATAAGTTCCTTATCCGAGTTTCTGTGTCACCATTCATAGGGTAACCCATTTCACTGTCTCTACGTCAATGCAAAGAAGGGCTTAAGGCATAGTCTTCGATAAATTCTAATGAAATGAAAATTCCAGAAGAAATAGATACGCATGCGCAGGATATGCATACGATTATCGTACGCGAATCAGTGTCAGTGAATGAAATGTTTTAAACTTGAATATTGCTGGTGTGACTAAGAGAAGTTACAAACTGTAATTGTTAATTATTGCGTAATATTTTCTCGAAGTAATTTCCGTAGGTAATACTGACAGCATACATAACGACAATACATTTCATAATAATTGCCCTATTTTAAAATAAATAGAATGCATACGTGATTGCCCTAAATTTGCCTTATTGAATGAGTGTCTCATACTAGCAACATTCAGTGATACATTTCATGCCAGACAGAAATGAAAATAAGATTATTAAACAAAACTTTAAGATTATTTCTGTATTGTATTTAAATCATTTCCTCTTCTGTAACGTATTCGTTCAACGGAACCCGCAGATGGGAAAATAATGTTGATTGCTTGAAATGAGGACATTGGTGTAAAATGACTATATGTGTTTGAAAACGCTCTGGAAGGGTGAGAGGAAATTATGAGATTATACACGACATTTCCGCTAAACCATAACTGTGCCTTCAAGAATTCAGATTTAATTTCGAAAGAGACTCTGACCAAAGCATATTATAGTGAGCACGCAGACACGAGACTTTCTGGGTGTCCAAATATCAGAATTTAATGAAATTACACCTGGGATACGTAAGTCATATCACTGACTCCACGCTCCGCCCGAAGGCTCACGGATAAAGAAAATTGAATAACCGGACCGCCGGAACAGCAACATTGGCGGGCACTGTGGTTGAGTCCTAAGGGCCATCACCGGCCATGGTACAACCCTTCCCGAAGGAAGTACGTCCCGTCATCGATGTGAGGAACCAAATTCGCGACCTATTTATGTACCCTCCAGGGTGGTGAGATCCAACTACCATACTACAAGCATCTCCTCCTCTTTTCGATGTGCTCCCCCCGGGGGGACCTGGGAAACGTATATGATATCCCTATAAATTTATATAAATTAGTATTTACAGATATTTCTAGACTGAATAACTGGGCATTCTCATTGATATTTTCTGTGCAATCTACACCATCTTTGTTTACAAGAAAGCAAAGTCGATTCGATTTCGGGTGCAATAGTTTTGAACAAACCGGTACTTCAGAAAATGAAACAAAATATTTCAATTAGATATTTTTTCGGATAATACTGAAGTTAAAATCTCTGAAATACTGAAATTAAAAATCTTCTTCAGATATTAAGAAACCAATGAAATATGATAAACAAATGGGTTTTAAAAATGTCGCATCTGATTGTCAAAGCAACCTTACTTTTTTTCGAGGAGTAGAACTATCGGTCTGAGAGTCTGCGGACTATGGAAATGGGCCCGAAGAGGAACTATGAAGTTGTAGATGCCGTTACTGGCGTAGTCCGCCGCCAAAATGATGCAACGGTTGGGCCAGTTGTAGTTCTTCGCCGTCCGGAAAGTGCAGTGGTCACAAACCTACAAAATAGAGCATAACTTCCATCAGGCTGTAACAGATTGTGCTTGCTGTTTGATTAGCTTAGTTCATACAATGCATAACACAAATAAATAAGAAGACCGTTGGAGATTTATGTAACGAATATTGAAAACACCAAAAGCCTTTACTTATAGAGCAACACGCAGACACGAAGACATCACAGTAAAAGATTAACTAAGAAATGAAGGAAGTTTAGCAGCAACATCGGAAGAATCTTCAATCATGCAGAACCCAAGTGACGTAAGTATCCAACATCAGGCGCATGTGCAGCTTTGAAAGCTTACATAATAGAAAATTCTATTTCAGGATAAAGGGGGGTTTAGAAAAGAAAATGAGCATTAATATCTAACAGATACTAATATCGAAAATAAAGTTATACACTGTGTATGGTGTTTTAATTACTTTTTACTACTTATTTATATATAGCTATAGATTTCTTACTTGGCAATTGCCTAAGATCATTAGGTTGAAGAGAACCACAAGTTAGTCGATTCAAAATTATTAGCCTAACTGCCAAATAAATTTTATAAATTATAAAATAGTAGTCGCCTTTGGCGACCAGTTTTCTCACCCAGATTATTGACTTTTTAGGCACTGAAACGATTAATGTCGAATGCATTTTCAGAAAACTTTCTAAGTACTGTTTTATACGACTAAAACACATGAATTTAATGGAATTATTATGGTGTAAGTTCAAAATTGTATATACAATGAATAAAAGCGGAAGAGAAAATCCTACTTAGGAGGTAATGTCCAAAGAAGACAACTTTTAAATCTGAATTTTAACACTGGTAAAGAACACGCTGTTGAATATTTTGATAGATGAGTTTGGATTTAAGGTAGGTTGATAATCAACCAGTTATAAGATTCAAATAAGTCACGTATGCAAAGGAGGAAGATTGCGCATGCGCTGAAAGAACAGACAATAGCAAGTTCTTATCTCTACGGGACAAGTACTTCCTACTGTATAGTTTCTGCGCATGTGTGATTACTAGATGGTTTGTAGCTGGATGAGTACAAACCCATCTGTAATCTTAACATTGCCTCAAAATGAAATCTAAATTACTTTAAAAGAAAATATTAAAAACAAAGAAAAAAATTAAACGGAAATGAAATTTATATCATAAAAAAGGTAATTTTGTTAAATTTTAAAATGATGCAAAAAAAAAAAAAAACATTTCTGAGAGATGATACTTTTGGAAGATATGAACACTATTTTCTATAGTAAAGCCATAACAATTATCCATTTGGGGACGGTTAATAATATTTTCACCCACGATTGAACTTTGTTTGAAATCAATTTTGATAACCTTGATTTCTTTTACATCTTTTTTCCTCTGACTGAATGGAGTGGCATTGCAAAACCGCAAATGAAAATCAGTAATAATATTTTGCAGCTCCATCAGTTAAGCGAAGTGTTGAATTAAGTGCAATTGTAAAAACATTCAGCAGTTAACAGATTGTATGATGCTTTATTTACATTTTTATGATGCTTTATTACTTATTGCCATTCAACAATAAGTAATAAGACTGATCTCCAAGCGTTTCCTTGCATTAGCGTTTTATATATATAGATTGGAATAAAACCAATATTTTGCTAATATTTACGGTCAGATTCCTATCTACTTTAATCATTTCATTCTCTGTTATTACAGTATTTATAGATACAAAATGTTTTCTTAAATTATATTGTAAATAAACGTAGATGTTCTGTCCTAAGTTAAATAATTAAATAAGTGATTAATAAATAATTAAAAACATATATATATCTTCATAAAGTTAATGAATGAAAAGTTAGCCTAAAAGATTCAGAAACATCATGGTTAAACTAAAAACTTGTTGAAAAATAAAACAAAATTGAGCAATTTACTCTCATATTCTGACTATTTAGTGTCACAAAATGTGTAAAACTCTGACTTTTTATAAAATAAAATATAGAGATTTACACTGTCGCCATTTAACTGAAAGTGGCTAGCTGTCAAGCCAAAAGAAAAATAAGAACTCATTAATTCTATTTTTATTTTCATTTTAAAACGTCAAAAAATTATATTTAGAAATAAGTATACCTTATATTGTATACTCATGATATAAGTGGTTTTTTTCCTGTTGTATAAACCATATTTTAAAACAAAAACTGCGCATCAACTCATTTTTCTTTTGACATAATAACTTTCAGATCTAGAGCGACGACAACAAAGAAAAAGCTACGATATTATCAAAGAATTTAACTAACAAATTTTGACGATTTTCCTAGTTTAATTTGTCAAAATTTTCCTTTTTATTCATATTAAAAATTATCGCAAGCCTTTCATAAACACTAATGGCATTAAAACACTTTGTATCAATTTTAACGGCTTATTCGTTAGTAGTTATTCGCTCCAACTTTTCCAATTAATTTTTATCTCGAAGCTCCCGCTGATGATAGAGTTTCTCTTCAGAACGTCTCATTAATATGATTTAAAATATCCCCGGTTGCAGTTAAAATAAAGTTAATTTAATTACTACTTTACTCATAATCAGACACATCATTATTTTAAATCTATACCGAAAAATTTGGCAGCCATAATCTTTTGATCGAATGCTGTACTTATAGGAAGGAGATTTCCATTTAAATTGCTATCTTGATGCCCAGCTAGAAACACTGTATCGATTGAAGAAGTAATTTTTGAAAATTCTGCGTTCCTAAAATGAAGCAGATATATTAGATAATTAAATGAAAAAAAAAAAGAATATATTCTTTAATTTTCTTGTGCACAGTGAGAAAACATTACAATCTGACCTAGAAATGTCAGTGAATCTCTACGTTTTGAGCTTCGGTATGTGGAAATTATATCATCTCTATCTATGAGAACTCTGAAACAAAACGAACTAAATGAGTGAAATTCTGCAGGAAACTCTAGATCTTTAAAAATACACTGGACTCTAAAAATTAAACCACATCCTATTTTCAGAAACTGATTAATTGATTGCAAATATAGGTAACAAATACGGAATGCTGTACATGATAAGAATGATTATGAATAATATTAATTAAAGACGTATAATATTTTTGATAAGTATATAAAGTATTTTTTAGATGAAAATCATGAGTATCTTGCTTCCTTAATTTGTTAGCTATTTCTACTTGCTGGTCTTCTACAAAAATATGGTTGGTAATATCTCAGAGAAATTGTTTGCTCTATTCGTTAAAATGGTAAATAATCGGGTGGATGGAAACAGAATTGACACAAGCTGACGATGTTTGAAGATTTAATGTGTCTTGAGCATAATCCAAAGACTCTGAGATTAGTTTCAATCCAAATTCAGTTTCATGAAAATATTTTTCAGCGCGTCAACCTTTGTAGAGGATCACTTCTAAGTAGTTCTGGCCTAAAGAAGGTGGAATGCAGTTTTGCACTCGTTTTAGATCATTTAACTGCAGCTGAAGGCTACTCTGGGGTGAAGGCACTTTCGCATACAAGAATTGTATACAATACCACTTGTTTGTGTCCTCCTTAATCAACGACAAAGAAGCATTCGTTAACTTGCATTAGAGAGCATGTGACAAGGACGGAACGGCAATGAACCTCTGTACTCCTCTACAGACTTATCGAGATTTTCTCTAGAGAGTGATTCAGGTTTGCATACTGTTATGTGAGATATCAGTAAGAAAAAAAAATGCCATCAATCCAATATTATTGAAACACATTTATAGAAGAAGTAGAATCATTGTTAGGGCTGGAATCTCTCTGTGTAGTCACACTGACCTCTAAGTACACCATCGAAGTATTCTAATTTCTAAGAAAAATAGGGTCAAAATCCTCAATCTATATATCAGATCATATAGTTACAAACCTGTAATGTTGCTTCTTAGCACGGTTATTTCAATCATTGGAAAGACCGCTTCACGATCAGCTCTGCGCAAGAGTGCTGATCGGGTGCCGCGTCAGTAATCTCAGAGTTTGGCGTCAAACTTGGCAACGAATTTGGTGACTTTGGCGACAAAATAGATATAACTGGAAACTTCGAGAATTTTAGTCATTAAGCCAATAGAAACTGAGGTACGCCTGATTAATCCAGAATCTTCTCTGCCCACCTCCCGGGAACTATAAAAGGACGGTAGTCTCAAGCTGCAGTGAGTAGTAGTCAGTCGTAGTCGTGTATCGAGTCGTCGAGAGGATAGCGAAGCAAAGGCGGAATAGCTCAACTAAAAACAGTGTTGTTCTCAACTGAGCTGTGTGCAGAGTCCTGGTGTCTATTGTGGAAGCAGCATCATGTCGTGTGTGGAGTAGCCAGTCGTGTGGTAGTGAGTCGGCAGTCGGATACTGCTAAAGCGAGGAGCCAGTGGAGAATTTCAGACGTTTGGAGAGGCGGTAGAGTGAAACTACGTGAACTCCCTCCTTCTGCTGAATTCTATCTGGCTGCTTTGTGTGCTACTGTTTTCTGAAGTGCGCTGCTGTGTGGTGTCCCATGTTTGTCTCAGCTGTGTATTTGTCGTCTTTGTGTTAGTGTCTTCATGTTTAATAAACGCTGTCGTTTGTTATTGATTTCTGCAGATTGTTTTCACACCATACACCCACTACAAGCGAACTTGGTGACTTTACGGACTTAGAGGAATTGAAGTTCTGTAACAATATATTGTTTCTAACGTGGGGAAATCATTCATATGGATGGCTACTTCTTTAGAATCTTCTTTTCGAATTTCGGCTTCTCTTCCACTTCGAATATTAGTTTCATTTTCAGATTTAATTTTTAACTGTATATTTATTAAATGGAATGACAATTTACAAACCTATTTATTACATAATCAGACTAAAAATCTGACTTTACAGATAAAATCAGGCTTGTAACAAAATTCTGAAAATACTGCGCAGAGATGATTTTTTTAAAACTCTATAGATATGATAATTTACGAACTTATTTATTTGATTATCAGTCAAAACTATAAATTAAGGTTTTATCACAAAATTCTAAAAATATTGTGCAACGATGATTCACATAAGATATTTCAAACTTCTTTTTTATTTCACTGTTAATTAGTTGATTACCTGTGACAACTGGAGGCAGCAAAGAGGTTTCTTGTTTTTGAGCAAATAGCAGAATGTCGGGCTGACCCCGACGTACGGCGTAACGGGAGGAAAACCTCTCAAGATTCTGGAATGGGACAAATAAAGAGAGTTTAGCAATAAACTAACGTTTTTGTGCATCAGCAAATATATAATTATAATATTAATAAGCGTAATAATAAAAGTTTTCAACTGCCAAACACTTTAAAAATAAAATAATTAGATACTCATTTTTTATCATTCTTTCTGAGAACCGCGGGAGTGGTGTCCCCAAGAATAAATAAAAGTATTATTCCAGAAGAAAGTTAGTATCCCGGACATTGCCTTCTATGACATTGGCGTACAAAAGTTACGAAATATTAACCTTTGCTTTGAATTTGGTATTTTTACGGAATCTGTCTAGTAATCTTTGGCGAGTTTATTGGCAGTTAATTCCTAGCATGGGGTTAATAGTACCCAAAATTTGAATTTGCGTTTCAGACGAGTTCTTCCCAACCGATTAAAAAAATTGACACAAAACTACAATTGCAATCATAAAATGCCATACCAAATTCTATATATTTTATTCCGTTTTTTCTTACTGCGTTTACATATTTCTGAAAGAACAGACCAGCAGCTGGTTAACCCCTTTTTTTAACCGGATTTGGTTCAAGTTTTGATAACTCTAGATTATAGACGTTAAATCTGTGTATTAAATTTTATTTATCAAGCATTTTTCATCTTGCAGTTATCTTATATTCGAAATTCAAACATATTTACATAAGTTTGTTAACTAATATTCGAACAGACGGACAGACATTCTCTGAACGGAGTTTTTCCACAAAATTTGATAGAAATCTATAAATTTTGTATAAAGAACGTATACCAAATTTTAGCCCTTTAGTTCAAAGCATTTTTGAATTAACCTTGTCACAGACAAATGAATATTTTCAGAAACTGTATCTTTCGAACTCAGATATGTCTAAAACGTGGTGTTTTATCAAAATTTCGATTTCGAATTTTTTTATGACTATTTTTTTATGACTATATTTTCTTTATACTACGTATACGAGAAGGTAAAAAAAAATTGGTTAAGTTTGACTTTCTATATTGTCCATTGGTCCTATTTGTTATATTTAGAAAAATGTTTTTGGCACACCATCTTTTTTTTTTAAATAAAAGTATTTTCTCTTTTTTTGTCCCTAACGCTGATAGAAGTTAAAAGAATGAAATATGAAGTTTCTTAAGCCAATCAATATGTTCCTTGAGCAAACGCCGGTAGAGATGACAAATATTTTACGAGCGGTTATTACGTAACCAATATCATAAAGTCACAAATACCCGCTATCAATACTTTTCAAGATGGGTGTGATTCAAATCCTTGACACGATCTTACTGGTGATATTTCGATTACAGGTTTTGGATCACGATAGAAAGGAACAATCGATACGATCTGTCCAATGGAAGCTCTCGAACAAAACAGAAAAGGATAAATCTGTGAATGGGTTGAAAAATGAACGGACCGGTTATTCTAGGAATTATCGTACACTGAAATGCATATCACTGAATTTTATCACTGGAAAGTGTGAAGTCACCTTGACTTTCCGATATTCGCATTTGATGATGCACTATTTCATACAAATCATTTTTAATTACTTGTGACATGACTTTGCATATATTCTGTTTACTGCGGGCTCCTTCTATTGATAGAATATAGAACTAAAGTAAACATTTTAAAGAAATGACATATATATTTAATTCAAATTTTTCAGAAAATGGTTTACTCCAATAAAGAAATTAAATAAATAGTTTTGAAAAAAAATCAAATTTAAGAAGTAAGCTGAAATAGATAAATTAATTCAATTGCACGTTACTTAAATTAGTAAATTAAGTATTAATTACAATTAATAAATTTTATATTTAATACTAAGTAATAATTGTTAATTAATAATGTGATTGAAATAACAGATATTTGGAACAAATATTTAAAAATAACAATAGCAAAATTTTTTGTTATTCAAAAAATCGTTGATTATGCATCTCTAAACGTTGGACAAATTTAAGGTGTGATTCAAGATAGACATCGAAAAGGTCTAAAATAATAATGAACAAAGCTTCATAACTTAGTCAGTTTTAGCGGAATAACATTTTTTTTATTTCAAGCATTAGTATTCAAAGACTGTTTCATCAAATATGACTGATATAAAAGAAAAACTAAATGGAAGTTTTGACATTGTAATTTTTTCTGCAGTTCATTTATTGATTAAAAAAAAATGAAAGATATTTGTGTCATTTAAAGTGTTTTCCAGTATGAAGAATATGCTCTTCTTTTATGGTTTATAGATAATAATGTAAAATTATGCATGTTATTTTGTAAGGATTTTGTAACCCGAATTATGTATAGCGTGGTAATAAAATAACTTTTCCTATTTGGCGGCATCTGCAGCTAAAACGAATGAAAGAAACGCAACCACATTTCATACGCAGACTGTGAAAGGCATGTGAGAATAAAATCGGCATAAAAAATTCATCTTAAAACTTGCCAATAGGAGCAATATTGGCCCTGGTGTCAAGAAGGAATGAGGAATAGCAAGATGGATTATGTAAAATTCCTTATGCGTGCATGACAGCAGCGCATGCATTCCTTGCACAAAAGGAAAGGTAAACGAACCGGTTGCTGTTAGTTCTTGACTATTGATGACTGTTATTACTGATTGATTGTAGATGTGTGCTTAATATGGGCCCTACCTTACATCAGCGGACTTTGCTGGTAAAACTGTTCTTCACTATACAGTGTAATGCCATGGTTACTCTTAAGCAAACTTGCATGTCTTGAAAAGAACATAAGATGGGCTGTTACGAGTATCGAAACTGACAATTTACACGCAGCAGTAGATAATGTCATACATCGTATGCAATATGTTGTACACAGGGAAGGTCAGCATATTGAAAATGTTGCCAGGCGTCCAAAGGACACTAATGTTGATGAATAAAAGATTATTTTGTGCGAGTTTTAGGAATTCTTTCATAAGTGTACCAGTATTTCTCCTATCAGCAACTTTTTGTATTGATTTTTTTTCTGCCGAATTTATCTTCTCGTGCTTTTCACTGTCTGTATATGAAATGTGGTTTCATTTCGTTCCTTCGTTTTAGTTGCAGAAGCCGCCAAACAGGGAAAGTTATTTTACGGACACCCTGTATATTTTACATTAAACATGACTGATATTAATGGTTTCTTACTTAACAAATATAACGTAGCTTCGACGAAAAACTATTACTAATATTAAAGATCTAACTTCGAAACGATTTTCCTTATAAAGATTTACCGACAATAATTCCACCCGTATGTCGTGTAGAACAATACAAACTTGTAAAGTTTTAAACTCAGTTTCAATGTTAGGCAGTACTTTCTAGAAATGGTTTCACTGTTTCAGAAAAGTAGTGCCTAAAGAAGAAATGTAGGGCTCTACAAACAAATGGAACAGATGGAAATACTAAAATTGTCTCTTTCTTTGACAAAGAAGTCCCCTGAGAATACGATCTTTTCTTTTATACAAAGACGGTAACATTTCGAGTCTAAACAATTCTGTGACATTTTTTTCCAGTGCCAGCATTTATTTTTATTTTTTATTTTGTCAGAGATTTAGCTTAAGATTGAAGCACTTTACTAGCGGCCAAAAAGTTTTTATTCTTATTTTTATAAAGGTACTAGGCCTTAGGGAAAAGAAGGAGGGAATAGCTTATAAATCTTTTTAGCAATCTTAAATCGTCGCAATTGTATCTAAGGAATATTGCTTTTTATTATTGATATAGAGTTTTGTGATCTACTACGGAATTTTTCTTTTTTTATCATTTGTGATTCTTTTGAATTTAACATTCTGATAAAAAGGCCTGTTTTGAGTTATTGATGTAAGTTAGAAAATTACCGTTTGAATAAACGGTGATGAATGATGATCAACTGAACTGAAGACATAGTTTAATAAAATATTCGGCCAGTTATACATTTTCTTTTTCCTTGATTGGTTGTAATTTTTATGATACATACATTAGTAATTTATGTTGCTTTTTTTATTTATATATTTTATTGCGAGTATTCATTCTTGCATATTGTTGCAAATGTTTCATGTATTATGTTCTGTATTGTGTAAGTTTTAGGTAGATTAATATATGAAGACTCCCTATTGCAATGGTTCTCATGACAAGACTTCGGGAAAATTTCTTCAGTTCTTCACCGATCATTGCCCCTAGAACTCAAAACCACGCTTCGGTCAAAAGGTATATATAACGCTTTGCCCATGCTATCTTGTAAACAGGATAAATGGCCTAATTTTGCTAAGATTTTAACTAGCTTGGAGTAGGTTATTAGAAATGTAAATATCTCGGACGAGTTCGTAAGTGTCCCATCTAGCTCAATGGGGGTGTAGATGGTAGTGGTGGGGGGGGGAAGGTTGAAATTTTCATTTCGCTATAACTTTCTTAATATTGCAGATGGAAAAATAAATCCTATTAGCCAAATGAGCGCCTCATTAAGACGAACAACTTTTGTACTCAAAGTGTTTCGATAACTGCGATATCTCAGAAGTTAGGGGCTGAAAAGAGATTTGCACGTCCTCATTTTGACTGTCCCTAACATCAGCAATTTATGCTGCCAAATGGTAACTCAGATGCAAAGGAATTTACTTTTTCCTTCCAGCTTGCCGAAAGGAATTTTTTTAACTCTGCTTTCTAATTTTATTTTCTATTTTTGTAATTAAGTAATTGTGTACATGAATGAATTTTAATTGTGAACCTAATATTTTTGTTATTAAGGTTGCTTAATTTTAGTACATATTTTACGAAGCAATGAATTTTCACGAGAAACAGCCAGTTTCATTTTGAAAAATCTAATTGGTAAAAATCAGTTGGTCAGTCAACCTGGTTGACTACTGTATATTCAGAGAATCAACCAGGTGTATGCCAGTCCAAAGGTCGTCCACCTATAATTGATTTTATCTCAATTAAAATTGTACTTCGAATAATAATTTTCTTGACGATCATTCAAACAGCTTTTGGCTAGAATTCGCTTTGGCTAGGAAAAAATTACAAATAAAATTTTATGCAATTCTCTCTTCTCCGTCCTGATTGTCATATCGAGTAAAATATTTTTAGCATGATAACATCTAAAATAAAAAGAGAATTCCTTTCTTCTATAACTAAAACTGACCGAGTTATGAAACTTTCAATTTTATCTTTTTAAGACATTCAATGTTCGCTTCCAGACAACATCTGGAATTCTGTGGCAATCTTGACGTCAGTGGGTAATCGAAAGTGCTTAAAAAAGTAATATTTGAAGTCACATTAGTTCATATGAAGTCACAGAAGTATAAAACTTTATTTAAAATCTAAGGCTATCAAAAATATTTCACTAAATATGGCAAATAGGATCCGGAGGCTATAAAATATTAAATTTCTTAATTTTTTACTTTCTGGCATACGAAGCATATGAAATAGAAAATAACAATTAAAAAACTCTAATTCGAGATTTTGACGAATTGAGTTTCAGACTTCCCTAAATTTGCTAGTTGGCCTTTGCATCAAATACACTACTGATGAAAATCATTGCAAGTTTCAGAAATTTCACGTTTTTTTTTAAAGAATAAGCCTCCCAAAAGTAATATTTTTTTATTTAAAGTTATATTTTCAAGTATAAATGTGGTGGAGAAGTTTCAAGCTATTGTATCATCCATTGTGACGCAATAGTCTGCAACGATTGAGTCGTTCCGGTAGTTTATTATAAAATCGCTCCGACTGTGAAGAATTTCCTTTCCCTTGTTGCGCTGTCGAAGTGCTTTTCAACTTAAACTGTTCATTTTTTTTTAAACGTGTGAATTAACTCGTGAAAAATGTCAGTCTATTATTTTAATGCATCACGGAAACATTTCAAATGTTGGGATAGCGCACTGGTGGAAACTGCAGTGAGTCGACTGTTTCACGTCACATAAAGAGATTCAAAACCGAAGAAACCGTAGATAAAACGCCTAGAAGTGGTCATACAAGGTTATCTTCTAAACGGGCTGATGTTACATTGGCAATATTATGCCATAAAATAAGATTTGCAAGTTTTTCTACACTTGCAAGAGAACGGTATGAGTCCACGTCTGTCATTGCCAGTACCAAAACAGTTCGCAGGAGGCTCTGTGGAGCTGGTTACAAGTATCTAGAAAAAATCCAGTACTGATGAAAGCAATGCGGAAAAAAAATAATGATTGGAGTGGGCCAAGGAGCACAAAAATTGGAGGATTTCGGAATGGAGACGTTATATTCAGCGACGAAAGTTGTTTTTCTTTAATGTCGGACAAGCCTATTGACATTTGTCGTAAAGTAAAAGGGAGAACGAAGCCAGAATGCCTGGTTGGTACATCAAAATACCCAGAACGGATAATGGTGTGTGTGTGGGGGGGGGGGGGGTGCATGTCATATCAGTCAACTGGAGGACTACATTTTGTACAAGGAACCATGAATGGTGACACGTATATTGGTGTGCTGAAGAATCAATTGCTTCGTAGTGCTCGTGACATGTTCCTGAGGCAGAAATAGATATTTCAACAAGATTTAGCACCCTTCCATGCATCTAAAAAGGTAAGACAACCTTTAAAATTAATTTTAAATTTCAGTTCAGTTCATTTCTGACCTCTATATCGAAACATTCGTTATTTTAGGTTAAGGCTGCATTTGCAAAACATGATATTAATGTTCTCGCATAGCCAAGAAACTCGTCAGAATAAACCCTGTTGAGAATTATGGATTATAATGGGAAGGAAAATAACTGAGAATCACCCTAGAACCAAACAAGATCTTCAGGAAACAATAATTAAAGTTTGGCACCATGAAATACTGAAAAAAGTGTTGCGAAACCTTGTGGATTTCATGCCTAACAGAGTGGTTGCTGTAATCGAAGCCAAAGGCTGCTCAACCAAATATTAAATGCTTTTCAATTAACTTGAACTCTTTTATTATCTTTTCTGATCAAAAGAACTTGAAATTTTTTCCTTACTTCATTTTATTCCGGGGAACCAAAATGGATTCCTGTACTGATAACCAGTACCTTTTGTTTGTATTTTATTCTTTTTGAAATTAAATGGTTTTTTTTTGTTCAATAACTTAAATTAGTCTAAAGGCAATATATAACTAACATACTGACATAAAAAAAAATATCATTTTAAGTGACAAAATATTGCTTTTGGGGGGCTTATTCTTGAAAAAATGCGAAATTTCTTAAACCTGCAATATTTTTGATCATTAGTGTATATATATTTCTATTAGATATGGAACGAAATCCTTTCACAGGGAATCTATCTGCCCGAATGCCCCATTACAGGTGAACATGATAACTACAAATCATAAAAAGCTAGAATGATTAAATTTGGCACACAAGTTTAACATCTCAAGTGTGGATTCTTTGATGAAATTTTGAACCAGATGTATCTAAGGATGAATCATCTGTCGGTCTGTGCTTTTGAATACATAATAAACGATAACTCAAAATCAGAATGGTTAAATTAATGAAATTTGGCATGCGATTTTGGTGTTCAAATGGTAGTTCTGTTCCGAATTTTGGTTTCAATCGGCCGGAAATTGGGAGTTGAAAATGTATAGCAAATTTTCTTTATTATTTTACAAAGTATTAAACTGTCATGTGTAGGTCTTTACAAATAAAAATTAGGGCAATCGTAGAGTTCACCCAACACCAGTTTTATGAATGAGGGAGGGAAAGGGGGGGGAAGTGATAATACTTTTATTAAAAAGTATGCCAAAAAGTTTCAGGTAGACCTTTCTTACTGGTTCGGCAGTGATTTTTTTTTTTCTCTCAAAGAACATGAAATATAATTATTTACAATATTTAAAGCATTCTTTTTCTGATTTGAAGTATTATCTATTTCTAATGGTTAAAGTATTGGGCAAAATTTTATAGCTTTAAACGAACAATTCTTGTATATATATAAATTTATCTCGTGTATCTCGGAAACGGCTCTAACGATTTGGATCAAATCTTATATTTAGATAATGTTTTGCTTTTTAAATTGAGCTATATTAGGTGCCTCTCCTGAAACAAAGAGATTTCACTCAAAAATAATTTAAAAAAATTAAATATTGACACGTGACTATACATGATCTGCATAAGTGTATCAGAGATGGGACGGTGGTTAGGGCTTCGGACTCCTTGCATTTTTCTCATGTTCGATCCCGCGCTTGTAGATTAGATTTCGCTTATTACTTTACACAAGCCATAAAAAGGATTTTACAACAAACAAACAACAACAACAACAACAAAACTTGCAGTACGAAGTTTGGTGTCCCTAGTACTTAGAATTTAGCCCCTGTATATAAATATATTAGTAATAAATCAATATTTTCATTTTTATTCTTGCTAACAGCCTCAGTGACTGACGAATCGTATGCCAAGTATCGATTACAGGAAATGATTTTGACTACTTTCTACTGCAACATATGAGAATAGACTTAATATCCGTTACAGTTATAGTGAATCTATTGAATGCTAGAAGAGCATTCAATTTATTATAAAATTCTCTATTAGCTTTAGATTCATAAAAATCCGCCCTTTCCAAGCAGACATCCACTATTGAACTTGGAATTAAAAGTTTCCATTTTCTCTCTTTTAAAAAACCATTATTTCAGTTCACAAGTATAATGGTTATTACAGTTGCATTTTATTTTTTTCTCCCAAATGTTGCTTCTAACGAACAGCCAAACTAATTTCGGCTGAATAAAGTAAACATGCGAAACAATTTCAACTAAATGTTTTTATTATTTTATTTTCAAAATGTTCCGTCGCTCTTCCCGGAGTTAAACTACATATTAAGTGGTGGATTTCACAGACTTTCGATTAACGGAAGCTTTTAAGTCCTTAAGTGTTGCCACTTCTCACGCAAAAGCATGGCAATAAAAATCCTGCCCGTGAAATGGGAGCTTTGTTGAAAGCCATTCTAAGCAATAAAAGCTTTTATTGGGTCGCATCAAAGTGATTTAATGATTCGCCTTCGTGCTTCATAGGATTGGCATCCCTTTATTGAGCACTTGAGGCTTCGAATCGAAACATAGTGATTTGTCAAAATGGCATCCAATTTTTTTTTTCCATAAGCTTTTACAGAATATTTAGGAAGATAGTTATCGTTTACGTATTCCTGAGCTGAACTGTACAGTTTGGATGCAATAAAGTTCGCGAATCCGGTTCTTAGAAATATTTCTTCATGCTTGAAAGTTGCATTTGAAACTATAAATTTTCTTTATTTCACGTGTCTTTTAAATTTATGCATTCTATTGTCTCATGCAATATTAGAACGAAGCGATTAAGGAAAGTATGAAATGTTCACATACTCTATAGTTTTAATCTGAATACAATTAAACATAACGACATAAGAAATATTTTTTAGTTGAAGATTATGAAAGCGTCTCTTGCAATTTGAGAATAAAATAAAGAACAAAGGTTAATCAAACTAATCATTTCATGTCAGACAAAGATCAAATGTCTGATTTAACCCCTTGCACTTAGAAAAGTAATTCGATGTAGAATTCACCAAATACAAGGGTTTGTTTATTGTTCCAAAAAATAAATATATATATATATATATATATATAATTGTTTCACGTTGAATTTTCCCGAAAAATTAATTTACATCTTTTTACCATCTGTTGATATTTTTAACATTCAAAATAGAAAAATAAATAAATAAAATGTTAAAATGATGCACCGTCTTGAATAGTGACGTTGAGTCCCCTCTCGAGGACAAAGGGTTAACTCTCTCACTCTTAACCCTTAGTAGCCTGATTTAAGAAAGTGATTTATTTTTAATATTACTGTGTTTGCTTGAGGGTCTAGATGAAGGGAAAATTTGATTTTTTTAAAAATTTCGTTGGAAAGAATATTATACAACAGTAAAATACGTACAGCCAACCTATAAAAAAAAACTAATAGTAATGTGAACATTCGGTTTAAAAGATTGGTATCAAAATTGATACTCTAGGTCATTAAGGGTTAAGATCTTTTTAGTTCAGGCACCTCGGAACGTCTAAATTTCTGTTTCAAAGATAAGAAAAATTCCTCACCTCCTTTCATACTATAATTCTCTATACATATTGTTCGTGAGCATTCAAATCTAAACTAATCACTGAAATCAAATTGTAAAAATAATGATCCACTTACGAAAAAAAAAAGAAAAAAAAGAAAAAAGAAAAAATGCATTTTAAAATAAAACAAAAAATACAAAAAAAATGAAAGATAAGGATAGTAATAATTTTGAACTGACCTGAAAATGAGAATATAATGAATCAGCATAAATATAAAATTATAATAATTGCAGATCACAGTTTATTGATCGTCGTTAAAATTCAGGATAGAACAACTATTAACGGATTTTTTTTCCCGGATGAGAGAAAACAGCTCTATAATCATTTATTTGATTCAATCGCCTTAAAAAATGGAATGGGACTTTAATGCGTATTACAAAAAGAATTTTTTTTAGTAAAAAGTTATGTATATTCATTTACCATCTTTTTGACGTTTTAACACATGACATTAGAGTTTCCGACTCTGTCTCTACTTATAGATATTGATTCGATTTCGCGAATCCAACTGATCTTAGTAGTTTGTATACAATATGATGAATCATCCTGAATATAGTCAACTGTCCTTTTATCATCACAATACCAAAGAAAGATGCTTTGCAATTTCTTTTACGCGCTTTTTTTCTGCTTTTTGGTATTATTATTATTCTATACGGTCAAGATCTTTTTTTTTTACTGGTTTGCTGATTTATGAAAAGAATTTGAATCGTAATTTTGGGATCCAGTTAGCTGTGTGCTATTATTCCTAATCAAGCAGTATAATTTTTGCTGCAAAAGTTTGAGAAATAGGAAGATTTTTGTCATCTACACCATTTGACTTCAGTTTAAAAATTTAAAGTTTATCATCAAATTGTGTAAGCATAAAAATAGCCTTTTAATATCGGAAACCATATTTAAATTTTTTTAGACTACTTTAAAAATTTACCTTTCATTTACTTAAATTATGTATAAGATTGAAGTAATTTGTGTCTCGCATACCAGATGACGTAGTTTTGTTTATTATAATTGTTTATTCCCTTTTATTTGTACATATGTAAATAAATAGTTTCTCTTCTGCCTTATAAGGGTGCGGTAGTGGCAATTTCTTTCTCTTCTTAATGTAGCATAACTTCTCTTGAATCAGGGGTCAGACCATTAGAAAAGTTCAATTTATGTATATTTTAATTGCTCTCCCACTTTTGGTATGTACAAATTATAATAATAATGTTATCACCACACAATCCCATATTCTTGATCTTTCACCTTTTATTCATAGTGTTACTTCTTTCAATTTTTCTTAAATTGCCATAATTATTTTAAATTTCATAAATTACTGTTTGATCCTCTTAAAGTATTATCTAACTACCTTCTAACAAATGTATCGCTTGCCAACGGATTCTAAAACCCTCTGCGCTTGTGCGCATGCGTTAGGATGGATTTAATTCGTCCAAATAGGGATGAGAGAAAAGTTAAAAGGAGGAGATGATTACATTTAATAATAAAGTAAACTTGGATTATTTGAGGATTGAATTAAAATAATACGATCAGAAACGACACGATATTCATATATATGAAAAAAAAGCATCTAATAAAGCGGAAAACGTCAAAGAATGACGAAAAATTCCAGAAATGTGCTCATCCTTCCGTATGTTACCCCTTAATGAGATAGAATCGTCGAAAAGTGGTCGTTCCAGAATACTGAAATGAACGGTAACAATTTATTAATGAATATAAAGGAAACAGGTTTTGGGAAGTCAACACATTCTTCAATATAATCTTCGGGAACATACAAAATAGCATATTTCATTCTCAAATATCGTTCTTTTTATTTTTAGTAGGTACTTACTCGCAATTTTCCGCCGGGGTGACCCAAGGGATGTCCAGATACTTCTCCTGTTCGGCTTCCATGGCATCGTCCGTCCCGTCTGGGGCTGCGTGGGTGATGTGGAGACCCGGAGGGGCAAAACTGTTGACCACTGGCACGATGCCGCTTCTCTTGAGGCCAATACCCATGGTCTGCGGAATACATTCCGAAAGGGGCACCTGTAAGTGGCTGCCGAATCTTCTGGCTTGCAAGGCGTTTCCTTTCAGTTCAGCTAGTTAAAGAGAGAAAATGTAGGGCACAAGACTATTGTTTAAAACTTTCCCTCTAAACGAAGAGAATCAAAACATTTTACAGGCAAGAGAAAATGTAAGGCATGTAACTAAAAGAATTTAAAAATTTCACCTTAATCAAGAATATTAGTAGAATTTTACAAATCAAAGAAAATATAAATCATGAAGCATTTACTCAAAATAGAGAGAAAAAAAAAGCATTTTGCACGCAAGAAGAACCATAGAATGAAGCCATGGTTCAAAATATTGTTATGAATCTGTAATATCGCTTCGTTGCGCAGTTAGTACCCTTGTAATTGAAAGATATTAACAGATTCTTTTAATGGATGTCAGATCAATAACGCCTGGCGTTATCGATAAATTTGTGTGATCATTTTTTGACAAAAAGATTTTAGGGAAGAAAAAAGATGGCGATATCTCTATTGCAGATCAAGATCCAAAGATTCTTCTAGAAATTTCGATTCCTTGTCTCGAAGATATAAAAACGTGAGTGAGCTAAAGCGAGTTAATCGAATAAATTCTTTTTTGGATGTTGATTGCAAACCTAGATCTCTAGTTATTTGCGCTGAGGTGTTTTCTATTTAAGATATTTCGTTTGCGTATGTGCTTTGATTTCTTCAAGTGTTGTCTTTGAGTTCATAACGACTGTGCTTTTACTGTTCGCAATTTATGTTTTCTGACGGAATAAAGCATCGTTATTTGTCATCGAACTTGCTGGACTTTTCACTATACATCTACAGGATGGAGTTCTCGCAACAATAGTTCCACTAATCTAAGAAAAAGTATTCTATCAAGTGATGATTTCGTTATAAAATACTCAATAGCAATGGTAAATTTAGAATCTGATATCATATTATAAAACACGATTAAGATTTTATTGATAAAAATGATTTCCATCTAAATTTGAATGATTGATTTTCGGATTGTTTCAACACCTTCTCATGTGATGACATATTGGCATCGAATATCGAATTGTATAACTTTTATTAGTTAAACTGTAAATAAGTCAGAATAGTAATTTATCTCAAAGACAAAACACTTGGTGAACATACCTAGACATCATAGTCATGAGAATGTGGAAGACACAGATTAAAATATGTAATGCATGTTAATTGCAATAGGATAATGATTCAAATTCTTGTTTAAATGCTTGAAAAAGACGCAGATAATTCTTTCATATTTGCATATTCTTTGAATTAGACAAGCGAACAAGTATTTAGTAACAAACTGAAATGCTATACATTAGTAGTAATTTATAAATTCGCATCGAAATTATCTACACAACCGAATGTTTCGAGTGAGAAAAATATTCTGTTGCATACATCCTTAAATAATAATAGCTGAAAAAATGCAAAGGTAAGAGTGAAATCTATAAAATTACCGAACATTCATATTAAAACTCAACCTATGTTTCAAAAATACATGTAGAAAGTTTGATAATTAATAGCTAATATTATTACTAAATATTAATATGAATTCATTGAACTCACCCATTATAACGAATTTGTCAATTTTTATTTCATATAAAGGTGATCTACCTCTAAACACATCTGTTGTAAATGCGGTCCAATGGATTATAAGTTTATAATTTGCCTTTATTATTTTGGAGGATCAGAAATCTATAAAAACATCGTTAACGACCACTTACTCTCCGATATATTATTTTCAATAGAAATCTCAAAATTATTACATTTATGAATATTCATTCGCTACAAAAATCTTGACAGAATCCTTTAAGTAAAAAAGCAGCACCGATTTCGTCAGTTCTTTTTCCTCTCATATAAATTTTTATTACCTCCTAGATACAGCATCAATGAACATATACTCCACAAACTTTTATGTTTCAGATGAACCGGAAAAGAAACTTTGAATTTCAGCCTCAATAACTGAACCGATATCGCCATTCACATTTATCATCTTACAAGCAGAAGCAAATATTCAGAATACCCTATATTCTGCAACAGATAATTTTAGACTGTATTTTTTTTCTTATGATTTGATGTAGTTCATGAAAGTTGATCAACAATACTATTAAATTAATACTATTATATAGTAAGAGTTGATCGACGAAGGCTGTTAGCTTTTGAAATCTCAATAAGTAGCTTGAGGAAACTTTGTTAAAAGAAAAGAAGTCATGTATGTAAATGTAGCTTCCATCAATCGAGTTTTCAACTATCCGAGATAATTTTGGTCGAGCTGCTATGGATTAATAAAGTATTCATTCGTAAGCTAAATAATCTAGAATTTAAAGCTTAAGCATTCTATTACATATTCTCATCAATATTAGTAACAAATTCATTAGTTATATCAGTTATAGTGCCATGGTAAACCCGAATTGGAGCTCCCGAGGAAACGCACAAATCCACCATGATGCTATAATTGCGTAAAGTAATTGAGATGATGGCATGTTTACTATATTTAGGATTCTTAAAATGGGAGGCAGTGACTGTATGAGAGAGAAAGCCATTTCCATGTGTATGCTCTATGTTGCCAATATTATCGAGAGTTTAATGGAAGGTTAGTGTGTTCAATATTTATTAGTGGGCTCAGCAAAAATAAAAAATCAATGAATTTCACCGAATTTGTCATCAAATAAATTTTATCATTTTAACTTTTATTGCTAGTTATCTCTCTAAGAATTTTCTTCAATATCTCTATAAGAATTTCCCCACTGTGGTGTCTTGTAACTTAGAATGAGATGCTTCCGGCATGGTGGTTGGTTCTCTCCTTCCATGTGGGTACTCGAAAAGGTGGGTGTCTGACTCCTCTCATCGATGACCGAACGTACTTCTTTAGGGAAGGGTTGTACAGTGACCGATGGCTCTCAGGACTCAATCCCAGTTCCCGTTAATGTTGCTATTGTGGCGATCCGGTCATTCAAATTTTTCCATGTGCATTCTGGTGGGTCTTAATAATCAGTTAGTGATCTCTATAAGAATTGTTAGTCTCTATCCGATTCACAATTCGCCAAATATGAAATTCTCTGTAAAAATCATTATTTTTGTTAATGAAAGAGATAAGTTTCCAGTGAATTTTCATTAAGGTATCATTTTACCATCTCAGGACTTTTTTCCAGTTCTACCAAACCCAATGACGCTTTTCGGTCGTTATCGTGAAGGAGATAGTCATATAATCTGAGCATGGGAGCTTCAACAAGATTATCATGAACATAGATCTAATTTTTCATTTACTTTTATTGCTAGTTAATATCTCTATAAGAATGATCAGTCTCTTTTCGATTCACAATTCCGCAAAATAGAAAATTCTCACTAGAAATCGTATTTTTTAATGTAAAAGACAAATTCCCAGTAAATTTGCATTTAGGTACCATTTTACCATATCAGGGCTCTTTCCCAGTTGATGTATCCTGAATGTTTTTAAACGTAGAACTGTTTTCCATTATGAATACAGAAGTGTTAGACCATATGAGTTTTCTAGTAAACTTTATAAAAGTTTCCTTTCCATATTTCGCAAAATCAAGCAAATCAGTATATTATAATGACATAATCGTAAGAAAGAGTTTAACACAATAGAGCTTTATGGGGAAAAAATGAAAATGAAAAAGAGCTTTGACAATAGGTAATAATATTCCATAGGAACAAAGATGTACAGAATGCAGCCCTTGGCTAATATCTAGGGTGGGGTCCAATTTTTAGATTTGGAGAGTAAAATAGTAGCAGCGTTTATAAGCATTTGGAATTGTAACATTTCAGCTCAGGATCTTCTAAAACTGAAGGTATAGTGTTTAGCTATTTCTTCACCGATTGTAAAATGTAAGGATTTGCAAAACACTTGGAAAATAACGATAATTATGAAGAAAAAGTATATATAGACAAATAATGTTTGGCGGGTGTTTTGTCAATTAAAAAAGGCTTGGAAAACAATGATCGTTTGAATCTTTACTTTCCAAACATTAACAGAATTTCCTAGTAATGCTGATTTTATAGTTATTCAAATGGTGCAAAGGAAATATTTTGATATAAAGGATTTCCATTCGTGATTATCATACCTTTCATAACTGTTTCGTTTTCCTGAGTTGAACTCGAGTCCGGTGTTGGATCCGGATTCAAACCCACAAGGCTTTCCCGTTTTAAAGTGTGCTCAGCAGGAAGGAAAGCACTGTTTTCTTCTTTTGTTATGTTCATGTAGAAGCAGATATCCGAAGCCTTAAGTATGTAATTAGGGCCTGGGTTCAGCAAAATAGGCCAGGTTCCGCCCATTTCCGTTTTCACACCGACCAAAGTGACTCCATACCTAAAAAAAGAGGAAAACGAAGAATGGTGTGAAACAAAAGTGAAGAGGAACTGAAAGAATCAATTGGAAATTCCGATGAAATGTTGAAAATATCACATCAATTAGGCCAAAAATGAACTATTTTGAATTTCAACTTTCCTTATGACTTCTATAAGATACTTCCCATGTCCTATCTGCATTGAGAGGAGTGAAAATTACCCCACAAACCTTAAAAGGTTATGTCATGGAAATTGTGTCA
>JAPMOR010073310.1:0-21217 GCA_026543865.1 Argiope aurantia
ATCTCGACTAATCCACACATCGCGAATTTATTGTCCAAAGAATAGCTGCGATAAGTACCATGATGTAAAAATAATCCTTCAATGGAGAAATTTTATGGTTTTAAAAACATTTCTTCTCAGTACATTTTCTTCGGTCTTTTAGATTCTCGTAAAAGCGTGGTTGATTTAAATAGCTCTCAACTTGATGCTGGGATTAACGGATTTAGCATCTCATTTTCCTTGATAAACCATTAACGATCTTAATTTCTTTTTTCTTACTATGAAATGCAGTTCGAAATATTTAGGAGTGGCTATGTGAATGAAATAAAAATTTGTTTTCTCTAAAAGCGCTTTTAAACTAGAGGGATAAGATGAATTAAAAAGGATTCTGTATTCTTAAAAATTACAATAAAAGAAAAGGCATCACAAATTATTTGATTTATTTCTGTAAATAATAAGTTAGATTTGCGAACAGTAGCGGAAAGTCAAATTATTTTTTAGGGATAATTAGAATCAGAAGTTGAAGCCATTTTGGTCTTTTTACCCAATAAGTTCTTTTAAAGTTATTTTGTATATTATCAAATAATTTCGATTTCCTGTACTCTAGGTACGTGCTCATAAATTATAAAATATTTTGAAAGGCCTTGAAAATCACATCATTTCAAAAATTATTCAATGAAGGCCTTAACAATTCTCAAGGAAACAAGGAATTTTAAATTCACTAATCGATTCTATATCAAATGCTATGGACAAATAATATATTTTATTTTGCTATTTGTTTTTTTAAGATTTGAAAAACTCTAATAAGTGTAAAATTTTAAAATATATAGCGGCGTATATTTACCCCTCTTATAACTGGTTTAATTTTCTCGGTGTTATATTTGGCGAAACATGACCAATTTTCGCTCCTGTGACACTAAACTTATTTGAACTAATAAGCTAACATCAAAATGTCCCTATAACATACATGAAAAACTATCAAAAATTAAGAAAAGTATCGTTAAAAGTTTGTAATTTATATGAAAATCGTTGCTATTAGTTCATGCCAAAAATTGTTAGAATGCCTTACTATGGAAGAAAAACTGTGATGGGATGTCTTTTTAATTGCAGCGATTGTAATATTATCAGAATGCTATTGAGAAAGGAAGTCTTTCCTAACAAATTCACCGTAAGAAATGATGGTTTTTTTTCTCATTGTAATCAAAAGATGATGCATAAATTGCAGTGCGATTTCAGTTCTTGACTTTGAAAACAGTTCTCCTTAGCATAAACCACTGACTCGCCATATGGCAATATTAAGTCTGTATCAAAGATTTCAATAAATAATTTATAAATTATCATTTAGGAGTCCATCTATCAAGTGATTTTCTTTCATTAAATATTGTAATGGAATAATATATAGTCATCTATATTTAGTTGAATTTGGAAAAGAAAAATGGTTTAGAATCTACTAGGTTCAGTCCAGTGATATTTATTTCATTCTATCAAGAGTTTCCAGGTGCAAAATTGTTAGTAAAATTTTTTTATTACTTAGTTAATAAAACTAAATATAGAATAAAGACGCATTTTGGTTGAGGAAAAAAAATGCGAAATTTGCTAGAGTTACTGAAGTACAGGGTTTTGAAGACGAAGAAACAAATGAAGTTAACGAAATTGAGTGTATCTGACTAAGGGTAGTATACCAGCAACCTGCAATCAGTATATTCCTTTTAAATTAGATCTGACTAAAGACTAACCAACTGTATAGATTTGCATTTTGAATTGATGAAGAAAGGACACCGATCTGTGTGTATCAGTTACATTTACAAAAAGCTATGTCTCATGGAAATATAAATAATTTATATTATGCAAAAATAATTATCGATTCCTGATAGATGTTAATATACCTCCTCCAAAATATTGATTACAAATATACTTTACTAATATTTCTAATTTGAATGTTTGTGACATTAATGAGATTTTATTTATAAATGTATTATCCAAAAAGTATTTTAAATAAAAAGATAATTATCAGACAACACCTTAAAATTTATTCGAAAATGTTCATTAGAATTGTTATTTTTGTAACATATGACAATAGAATGGTGTTCAAAGAGATATTTTGAAATATAACATAAAATTATACATGACATATTTATTATATCAGAATCGTTTTCGTCTGTGAATTATATTTTAGTCCTGATGAATAAAGATATAGCTTTGTTTTCGAATTAAGTGAATATTTTTTTTACATTGCATATTCTTCACAATATTTCATGCTTGTCCCATTATTAAATAAAATCAAAAATTTTGACATACTTTACAAATATTAAACGCTTGTTTGTTCTCAAACTCCAAAGAAAATATTCGTTATAAAATATCTTTTCACAATAATAATTCAGAAAATTTCAATTCCTCTTATAAGAATGAAACTCATACTTAATCTATAGAAATATTTTATTCTTCAAATAAAATAAGCGAAATTTTTACAATTATTCCGCATCTATTACCAGAAAATAATTCCGATTTATCCGTATGTGCATCATATTTCAAATATGCATTACAAAGATGTAAACGTAAGATTTTCAAGTTATTGAATACACCAATGCGAAAGGCTTTAAAAATGAATGATGAAAAATATCTTTTAAACAAGTAGCTTTCATCCTTTTCCACTTGGTTGCTTCCTTATCATGCAAAAAATTTGCCCGTGGCTGAACAGAAGATAACCATTTATCAGAAGTTAAAAGCACGCCATAAATATGCATATAAAGTCCTTTCCTTATATTAAATATTTTGATCTGCTTGAAAACAACTGTTCAAAAATGTATTTGCCAAATTCAGCGTATTTGCATCATTAAAATTGATTTAAGATGTCTGAAAATCTTAGTTTTGTTTGACTTCTAGCAAGAATAACTTGTATAAATTTTATAACTTGTATATATTTGAATATAACTTATGTTAAATTCTGAAATTATGTGGTTTCTGCCTAATCACTTTTATATTTAAAATAGGATTTTGATCATAATTTATTAACCAATTATCTTTATATAATTGTTAAAATATATAAATGTTAAAATTTAGTCTGTTTTACATATTTTAACATTCCGTTTGGAAGAAAAAAGCGGTTTATGTAGGAATCAATTTTGTAGTTAGGAGCACTACTGTCAAAAGGAAATTAAATAAAGATATTAAAACCATAAAAGTAAAAGTAGAAAGGCCTGTTGTAAAAAGTGTAATTTTACCATTAAAATGAAATCATTTTACTTTAATTCTTTCAATTATGGAATTATTTATTTTTCCAATTATTTTTAGAAGAAATAATTAATATCTTTCAGAAAAACATTATTAATTAAAAATTATATACCTTAATATATAAAAAAACAAGATATAGTTATAATATTTTATATTCTGAAGAAAGTTAAAATATTATGATCATACTTCAAATGACTATTAATTTAATTCAAAATAGCAATGAATAAAACTTTTTCGTTAAATTATCTTGGTCAAAAACCATTAAATTCTGAGATTGTGAAAATAATTTTGGCCTTTGATTATTAACTACACACATTTTCTATAAATATTTCATTAAAATCTAATACTTTTTATTAGAAATTAAATACTTTTTCCTTGATATCCCTAATAATTAAAAGTTTTAAAAACAGCAAACTGAAACAATGGCACAAAAAATCAGTTGGTGTTGATGAATAAGAACGTAAAAGTCAGTTCTTTTCGCTTTCTATATTTTCTGAACCCTAATAATTTCATTGGTTATTAATGAATGATGTAGATTTCATTCCGTTGATGAACAATATCTAAATAAAAAAATATATTTGGCATTATTTTGAAATGTTCAATGAATGAAGTACAGAAGCGAAAAGAATATTTTTCCTTAATCTATACTTATAATAAAGCTCAATGTGTGTGTGTGTGTGTGTGAGTGAGTGTTGGCGCTCTACAGGACAGATCATTCAACCTACAGCTACCAAATTCGGCACGTGTATACCTTGGAGGCCGGGAATGTGCACCTGGGGATTATTTTTTCAAATTTTTAACTAGAATTTTATTTATTTAAAAATTAAGTGAAATTTTGGCGTGTTTCTGCTATAACTTCCGAAAATATTACCGCACAAAAAAGATTTTTACATCAAGTTAAAGATCAAAAATTTATCTTTTAAATGATACCAATGTTTTAACCATAAAGTTAAATTTCTATTTTTAATGAATTTTTAAATAAATATTTTAACTATATATTTCAACAATTTTTTCGTACAAAATAAAAATAAAATTTAAGCTGCACGAGCACGTTTCGCATTCATGGGAAAAAATTACCTTTTTTCAAAGTGTTGCCATCACATTGATTAAAGCTCCAATTAAAAATAAATTAAATCTTTTTGGAAATGAAATCTGCAAAAATATAATTTTCGGCACGTGTTTGTAGGAAGTGAAACAAATATGAAATATTATTTTTTCTAAAAAATAAATTCAAGAAAAATTATTTTATTATCTCTTACACTCTCAATATTATTAATCCAATAAATAAGTTTTATTTTAAGGTAAGTTTTGTTTAATATGAACAGATTATCCATTCAAATCAGGGCCACACAGCTAATTTGTAAAACTTTAGTAAGACACAGATCTGCTAAAATGGTCTAAATGAAAAATGATTATATTTTATGTAATTTGATTCAATAAATGCTCCAATCAATAACGAATTTTTGATTTTACATAAAGCTTCTGCTATGGAAATCACGAATAACAAAATGTTCTTGAAACACTAATATTTTAAATAAAAAGATTTAATTTCCAATCAACTAAATCAATCACTTAAACTGGCTGATTTATGAAAATTTGAATTTCACTATTCAATAAAAAAAGGATAATTTTAGATATTCCATCGATCGTTTCAAAGAAAATACGCCAATCAGCGCTCAGGTTTCTCAAGATTAATTGGCCTAAGATTATGAAAATGTTGAGTTTTTCTAAATTTTTAACATTCAAAGCTTCATAAATGTCTTAGTTGATCGTAAAATAGAAACATTCATTCATTTATTTAAAATTTAGTGTGTCCAGAATATTTCTCAGAATATGATACCTTACTGCATTAAATTTAGACTTCATAATTTTTGAAATAAATTTATAGGCAGGAACAAAATATTATTATTGATCTCATTTCAATCCTTTTGAAAGCAAAACTAAAAAGTGAATTTTATACTGAATCTCAGAAATTTTTGTTGAATTATTGTTTGAGATATTACATAAATTATGAAAAATATTTTGTAGTTCACATAAGACTTAAATACCGAGCGATTTTGTTTGCAATACTCATATTTAATAATAATAATAATAATAATAATAAATAAATAACAATAAAGATGATAAATTAAAAAAAACGCTTGGTTTTATTAAAAAATATCTTTATATTAATTGCAATTTCATCATTTCCATTTTAATTTAAAGTTGAAGTTTTACCGGAAAAGACAACAAATTATCAAAATATATATATTAAATTGAACGAAACTATCTAAACAACAGTATAAGTTGGGTATGACTATCAAAATTGGAAGATTAAAAATATTTGGTTTGAGAATTTATTAAGAGACCAGTTACTTAAAATATTTAATTGAAAATTATAGCGAGAGATAATACTGGCGAACCGGCTGGTCGCCAAAGGCGGCTAGTTAAATATAAATTACAGTATCTTCCGTGAAAAAATTGTCATTATTTAAGCCAAAGAAATATCTTTATACTGTTGAAATGAAGAAGAAATATAATTGCTGGTTAAAATATGAAGATTTTTTTTATGAAATGTTTACATTTATATAATTCATGAATTTTCATTTCTTGAAAAAGGAATTTTGATATATTTCCCACTTATATACTTTCTTGCGTAGCTCAATTTATGGATGATCTTTTTTCAGATTACTTGTTTGATGTGATTATAGATATTCATTTTTCAATTTTCTCAAAAGAATATTTCGTACGTACTCTACAGGCAAATAAAAATATAATTTTTCTCACTAAAGGCTGGAGAATAAAAATTTGTTTAATTCTGGATAAAATATTTAATATCCAAAAATGTTTCAATGATGGTTATCCTTGAATTGAAAAAACAATTAAAAAAATAAAACTGCGAGAAAGATAAAACAAAAAAAGTTTTAAATGATGTTTTGCTGAATTTAAAATATTGTAAGAAGTAAATAAGTTGGTTTTTATTTGCTCTAAAATGTTGAAAAATATAGAGTACTTAAAAATAACAATGAAATAAATAGGAAATTTAATTACTGATTATAAATGGTAATAATTATTTTAAGTTTTAAAAGAGACAAATAATCTATTTAATTGACTGTTTTAGTTAGGAATAATTATTCATTACCCATCAAGTTGCAAAAAAACAAAGAAGCATTTTACTACCATCAAAATTAATATATATATATATATATTCTTCTCTGTTTAAAACTTTACAAAATTTAATGATGATCGGAATTATAATTATTAACTTTCCATTAAATTTCAAATTTAATGAATAAAAGATTATTGATGATTAAATTATGAAACAATAATGTGTTTCCTTTTGTGTTTAAAAATAAGTAAATTATAAATATCTTTAATTGGAGATCTGAATTGTAAAAGATTAGTTACTTTGAAAATTTGAATGAAAACAAGAAAGGAATTTCAATAATAAATAAAATTTGAAATAATCAGTAAAACTTAAATATCCTATTTCAGCATTTACGTAGTTCAACGTTCTATTTCTGAAACAATGTATTTTGCGCTTCCTCTTTTTTTTTTTTTTTTTTGTGTGTGTGTGTGTTTTTGACAACACTTATTCATTCGTTACAAAGAAAAAAAACGGATTATAACCACAGAAAAGATAATTATATTCAATTATATGAACACCAAATACAAGCATAAAGAGAAATAAGAAAACTAAGAATATATTCTATTTATCATACTCCATTAAGTAAATTAGCAAAATCTGCAATACAATTATCAGTTTCCCATAAATGAGAAAAAAAAAGAGTAACTTAATCCAAAATTAAATCGATTTCTGCACAGAAACTATCTTAACCATCCTATATTTATCGTCGCTATTAACATTGGTAGTTATTATATCTAATGAAAAGAATTATTGCCTTAATTTTAGTACCGCTTTTATTGCCCACCCACCTTATTAAAGATCTAAGGGCATATGTCAGGAAACGTACATCGAGAACATGCTATTTTCTCTTTTCTTTCATAGCCAGTGAAAACAAAAACTAATAAAAGTTTGGATTGACGAATTGGCCGAAGGAAGAACTGAATTGTGCAGTTAATTGGAACCTTCCCCAAAAGACTAAAAGGGGTGGGCCAAGTCAATCGGGAAAACATCAAGTACAGTCGATGAAACGAACACGATTACCACTATTCATCCGATTTGAAAGTCGGGCTTCATTTATCGTGTAATGGCAATGGAGTACTTAACTGCTTTTCCATGGGTTTTCGATGTTGGTAAGAAAAGTACACCAAACTTTGATCACCTATCATTTTATTTCCTCATTTTTTCTTTCGAATTTTTAAGTATAGTCAAACATTATATCAAATTCTAATCAGCAATAAAGTTATTTATTTTTCGTTTTTTTTATATATATAAGGTAAATATCAAAAGGATCATTTATTGTAGACTTACAATACAAGCAAAAATATATATTATATATTAATATCTTAATATTATTATTTAGGTTTCAGAAATATTGTATGTGGTATTTAAATGGGCTAATATTTTATTAATACTGCGGTAAAATTGCTACTTTTAAGAGTTAGTTGCCCTTAATAATTTTCTGCTGAGATTTAACAGTTAAATAAACATTTATTTGCAAATATTTTTAGTTATGTTCTTTAGAATGTCTTTATTTTCATGTTTTAAGTGACACTGATTGATTGCACACTCATTAAGATGAACAACCGCAATGGGAGCCGGCGTCTTTGCATAGGGGCAGCGCATCTTCCTCGTGATCTGGGCGTCACGGATTCGAATCCCGGTTAGGGCATGGTTGTTCTTCATCTGTGTTCTATCTGTGAGGTGTATTAATGTCCCCCCCCTCTCCACTAAAAAGGGGTTGTGCAAGTGAATGTGTGAGTTTCATCTTCATATGAGCTAGAAGTCAGACTTCTGCCCTCGGGTGCTCAGGGGTCTTTACCCTCAGAAGCTACGCCCCCCCCTTTCCATGGTAACACGGACACGATATCATCATCAACCGCAATGTGTATTCAAAAATATTTTAATTGGTTTTTAGGAGGTGGAAAAGAGTAATCGAAAGTGCATAGGATATTGGGAATAGCAAACATTAGAACAAATTAATTCGTACTTTTTAAAATGCCTTCAACAATGGAATACAGCGAATTAGTCTATATATTTTAGCTTCTGATTATATGTATAATATATTAGGCTTAAAACGAACATTATAATTATACAAAATAAAATATTTTCTTCTATTTTACTTTTAAATATTCTCCATCTTCAATTATTTTAGCCTACCAAAAATTCGAAACCATTCTCAGAAAATATTTCATTATTTTAATTTCTGTTAAGAATTAATGAAATTGTGTCTCTTTATAAGTTTAATTTGAATCATATTTTATTACGATTTGTTTTTCAATCTTGCTGTCCTAATAATGAAATAATAGAAAGAGTCTTTTACACCAAATAAAAACGACTAATCATGGTTGGTAAGATTTGATTTTGAAACGTAATAGGAAAAAAAGAGATAAGTGCAAATTCGTATTTTTAATATTATTGATAATAAATGAAAGTGAAAATATACTTTTTGAGTCGCACTAAATTTCAAAAGTTATCAGTAAAACTTCAGGATTGCTTATTTGATTTTCAGGAATTTTACCGTTTAAAATTTCAATCCATTAATTTCTTGTATTGGTATTCAAAATACTTTTGTTTCGTTTGTTTAATTTCAAATACCACATTTCCTTATAAAGATTAAACAAACTGTGTAGATTTTATAGTAAGATGATAATTGATGAATAATTAATAAAAATTTAATCATATCTTCCATATCGAATACTTATAGTCATTTTAATCATATCGTAGAAAATCAAAAGTCTATTTACTAAAAAAAGAAAATATTTAGTTTTAAATCTTTGATGATCAAAATCATCAATCCCATCATAAACGAAAGAAAATAAATTGATAAGAATTTTTGTGTCTTTTATCTAAGCGATGAAAACAAGAAAACTAAATGCAAATAATACCTGGCTATACTACACATCTAAAACAGATCGAAGACTAAACTTGAAACTAAATCGTTTCCTATATTTAATAGTACAAGCTCTCAATAGAATTACTAAGGTTATCTAACAGAAAGAAATCTTTGATAAAATGAACCATGCGAAAATCAGATATATAATTGGTTTTCTTTTTCGCAAAGAATAATGCTTTTCATCTTCATAAGTTTCATTCGATATTTCCTTGATACTAAGCAGACATTCTAAGCAACTACACATTAGCCAGATGTTTACTCTCATCTCCATTATAATAAAGCATTTGGCTAGGGAACTGCGTTACTGTTAACTACTCTTTTGAATCTAAGGTGTACATTATCAAGTTAAAACACATTTCTAATACAGTGCACGATGAACTGTATCATTAGAAAGAAAACGATTTGAATAAATTAAAAAATAATTTATATTTCAGTTTATAATAAAATATAGGAATATATAAAAATTTATCTCTAATTACTATTTTGAGATCACCATAATGAAGTACAGGTAAACGTTTTAATGAAACTCAACCAATTAAATCAAGGAAACATGTTCACTTTCAAGTATCTCAATTCAAATACAATATTAAAACTGTTTCAAAATGCTTATTGTAATTATTTTATATTCTTTACAGAAAATTTTTTATAAAATTGTATTAAAAAAATCTAGTAACTTCCTGTTGATGAGATTTGGGCTTTTTAATTGGTTATTTTCGCGTTAGCTTCATGGAAAAAACTATTGGATGAATTTAAATTATCTATCGAAAAAATTCAGGGGTTTCAGCTAGATAGATCTAATTCATGATTAAAAGATATGTCGTTAAGAGATTGTATCATTAAAAACCATCATTTTTCGTTGTTTAATAAATGAGTACATTATTTCAGGGGAAGAAATATTAAGGAAGATACCTTTGCGTTTCATTTTGACTTAAAACATTGTTTACAAGCAAAGTTTAGTTAAATAATTTTGTAACGTTTCCTTTATAACTATTCATTAAATTCAAGTTTTCAACATTTTTAAAAAACGGACTTTGTTGCTAATTTGTACCCTTATAATTTTTATTTTTCATTTTTGTGTTCCTAAACTAATTTTCGTTAATTTATAAAATCTGATAGCATTTTTCTTTATTTATCAAAACAATTTATTCTTTTGTATCGATATTACTAAAATTAAAAATAAAACATTTCTAATGAAATCTGTGATATATTCATAATATAAAAAATGTTTCATTATAAAAAATATTAAGATTAAGGAAATTTAGTAAAATATATCTATGATGCGAGTGATAGCGAAATAATGTAATATTTTATATCTTCAAAATCATCAAACAAAATGCTAAAATCATTCTCTTTATTAATTTAAAGGGCATTTGAATTTATAGAAACCATAATTAGAGGCAAAACAAGAAACTTTCAATTGACTTCTTTCCTTTTCCTGTAAATAAAATATCTCTGGTCGATTTTTTATTAACAAAAACATTAATGTAGCGAAGTTATATTCGTCATTTATGTAATATTTCACTTTTTTCTTATGATATTTATATAATTTATAGATCTAAATAATTATAGAAGGTTAAAAAGCATAAATATTGCAAAACAGCGTTTATAACTAAATTACAATGGTCAAAATTATAATATAATACTCGTTTAAATATAATATCAAATCTGTTATATTGGATACATTATTTAAATTAAATAAATTTGCTTTCACTCTGCTAATATAATTATTCGGTGTACTTTAAGTGTTTTAGAAAAAAATATGAAGCATGTACCAGAGACTATTTGTTATTCTTTAAATTTTTAATTATAAAATTATAATATTAATAATTATAACTTTAAAAAGAAAAGAATGAAGTTTACATTCTACTATCTTTCATTTAACAAGATATAAAGATTCAAGAAGGTCTTATAAAACGTGTCCATGAGAGACCGTAATGAAAATGAAACAACTACTATGCTGTATAATAGAGGCATCAGATTTAGGAGAAAAGCCTGTGTTGTTTATTTAAGATTTTTTTTTTTTTTTGCGTAGGAATTTCTTAATGAATGGACACTTTCCAAGGAATCTTTTGACGGCATGACTTTGACATGCTATACATTCAACGATATTAAATGTTTGGCTTGCTTACATTTCATTAGCAAACGTGCATTTTTAGAAGATATATGAGATTTCTTCCAGAATTTAATCAAAAGGATGACTTCTTGAGCGAAATGATTTTTCCCAAAACAGGCTATTTATATATTACCCATGCTGAGTTATTTTTTATAAACATTTATTTATGGACAAATTCTCTACGACGATAACTAAATTTTTTTACCATTCATTAAGTGGCATCGTGTTCCTATATCTAACAGTGCGTGCTTCATTGAGAAAAATAGTTGTTTACGTCCATACTTGTCACGCTCAATTTCGAAGGATGGAAACTTCAGATAAAAATCACAAGAAGGCAATCTGATCTCTCAAAATAATGTTCTAATCATATTTGAGACCCGTCATCCTCTGTCTTTTGCTGCAGTAAGGATGGAAGTAGATTGCTAGACCATTGTGTCATGTGAACCTTCTCGTAATGAAGCTAATAAAAATTTATTGCTATCGAAGAGAGCGAAATTATTATATGGATTTTGCTTTCTTGCTTTATTCCGCTGAAAGACAGAAAATGAAGGGCAAAATGACATCCACAATGTTTCCGTCACGTATCTAGCCTCTTCGATCATTTTGCTGATTTCTGCAAGATATAACCGACAGTATATTCTATTCCTTATCCTCTTAAACATAGCGACGTGACAGAGAAGAATTTCTTATGATTTGAGTGCATGTTCTGTTCAGAGTTATTTATTGCTAGAAAAAATAATGAATATGAAGAAAGTTCAACATATGACTTCAATAGATACTGAGATTTCTTTCATTGATATTTAAATTAATAAACATTGAGTTAATCAGCATCATAAAAATATCATGATTTCTTTTGTAATGATTATTTAATATTATTTTCTTTCCAGAAATAATAATTAAAATTATAATGATAAATCACCCTAAGTTGTTTAAAAAGATATATAAGTTTAACTGCAATGCATATGTTTTGAGTAAAACATTCAATACTCTTTTATTATTTCAGTTATGCTAAACATTCTCATAGTAGTTAGAGATAATTAAAAGAAATAGCAGGCTATATCATAATTAAAAATGCTAACTGCTCTGTAAAAATGAAAGAGTTACATGCGCTTCTGTAATAAGTGCAATGCTTAATTTATTATGTTTAAGTATGCAAATTGTAAGATGTTAAAGTTTATCTCATCATTTCAATCATAATTCAAAATGAGAATATAAGACTTCTTATTTGTCTTAACATAGTTAAACGTTTTATCATATGGTAAGGCTTTTATTTATCGTGCAATAATGGAAAACATATTTTATATTAAAAAATCAAACTAATTATGTAACAAGATAGGTATTAAGAGCTACCGTTATATATCAATTATCATTTATCAAACTTAATGCTGCAGTTATCATCTTTGGTATATATTTTTATTAAAACTTAATTGATAGTATAAGATATATCTTTTTAAAAATATAAAAAAGGAATAAAATATACTTTTCACCGAAGTTGTTTTATTTTGATATATGTATATATATGTTTTTCCGCGTTGCTTTCGTACTAAGTATGTATGAATCGACGATAGGGTTTACTTTCACGAATGAGTGTCTGACAACATGTTTCTCCTAAGGTACAATTATGATTTTAGCAGCATTATGAAGAAGTTAAAATTGGATTTTAATTTACTCTAATGGAATTCATGTTTAAATAAATCTTGCTCTTAAATGTTTCATTTTATTAAATATCAACTTTTATTAAACGTAAAGGCTAAAATCATGCAGAATAATATTTTATTATAATAGTAATGTGACAGTACTCGATATGTGACCATTATAAGGAATATGGCAATCTGTACAAAAAGTTGTACTAATATGTGAAATGTTGAAAATGCTCATCATTTGAAGATTTCTACTAGAATTATGAATGAGGATATCATTATCTGAAGTAAATTTCATATATTTATACTACCTTTATATGTTTTATTGCATTTGTTCATTTTATATATTTATTTATCATAAATTTCAGCCATAAACAACCATATTTCAGGAATCAAATTTTGTATTACAGTTTAGACATTGAATATTGATCCTTAACTGGGGAGGTGAAATTTTAGGACATAACTGGGGAGGTGTGGTCTACGAGATCGCATTTCATTTACATTCAAATTAAATTTTCTAATGAATGTATTAGTATGAAAAACTGCCAATATATTTTGCAGATATTTTTCTTGATATATAGATATGTTTTAGAAATTTTTCAAAATATATTATAATTGAAAAAAGTAAATGCGTTGGAAGAAACGTTTTCTTCTCAAATTACATGTAACAATAAATAATATTCTTGAAAAATCATATTACTTTTTACTTTTTAAATGATACTTATTTTTACAGTATATAAAGGTATATAGAAGACAATATAATGTAAAATTCAACAATTATATGAAAAATAAAAAAATTGACAATGGGTAAAATTGGCCCATTTTTTTATCGGCTTGTGTGACTTTCATGGTACAGTTTTCTAGGGCATTTTAAACATTCAGGTTAAGAACTAGTATAAAAATCAACCTATAAATTCTGTATATATATCTCTTGGTATATTAATATATTTTATAAATTTATCAAGATACATTATCACTAGAAAAATTAATTATGTTTGAACATACATATCAGAATCAGTTGAATGCGAACTTTCATCGATAAACTCTTCTGTACAATTATCCTTATCACTAAAATCACTTTCTGCTTCATTTAAAAGTGTCTGGAAAACTGCTTCATAATAGGATCAGTAAATTGGATGATATTTCGGGGCCCAAGTTTTAGCGCCATCTGCTAAGCCTTGTTTATCACTGGGACACTAACAGGGGGGTGCGGTCTTAGAGACCGCGCTTAAAGAAATAACTGAATTATTTTAAAAGGCATCAGCTGAAATCGGTTGAAGAAGTGCATGTGTATTGAAGATCACAAAACAGGAAGCTACAGGGTCAATCCATTCAATTGAGCTAAAAATAGAATCGAGGTGACCGAAAATACATCGATAGCGGTCTCACAGAGGACACGCCCCCAGTTAAAATACTAATTAATTGAAAAGATTTTAATGAAATGTATTGTTTTAAAGAATTTACTTCGATACAAAAAAATCTAGAATTTTACTCAATATATGATATACAGATTTAGAACCGAGAGTGTAAGCCTTTATAATAAATACACACTTTTGACTTTACAAACTACTTGGCTATAAGCGTTTGCAGCAATAACAGATTTTATATTGAATCTCACGTTTTGAGGGGAACCAAATGATGAATCTCATCATTTGCTTCGTTTCATAGATTTTCGTTTAACGAAACGACAAGGGTAGCATTTTATTATAAATTTATTCAAAGAATGCTTAAGCAAATATTACTCTTCCTTATTTTTCAATACCTCTTATGATAATGATTGAGAAAACATCACAAAATACTTTCCAAATAAATTCTAAATCCCACTAGTGATAAAAGACGGGTTGCTACACATCTTCGGAAGAAAGGGTAAATATTTCATTATTTCTTCAAAATAACGTAAATGTATCTGTATAAAATAAACAAACGCTTTGATTTATGCAGCAAATACTTTGAACTTAGATATCACAGCAAAAATAAAAGTGGTCCCATAAGTGAAAACAGTGCCCAGTTGTAGGTGTGGAGAGCGTCATTTATTAAAGTGCAAAACCTAAGCTGAAACTTTAAATTACATAACGAAAAATTACGAGCTCTCTTTTTCCGTCAAAACGTAAAGCTTTAATAATTTATCAGCTGTGCAGCCATTCCTAAAACCCGGTGGAAAAAGAAAAGAACTTTTATGATTGATGATGATGGAAAAGAGGTTTTAAAAAATATCAGGCTCTCGGGAAAAAATTTTAAGCGCTTCACACAACTGTAGGGGAAGTATGAAAATATGTTCAAAATTTTTTGGATTAATACCTGTCAGAATAAAAATAAAGCAGAAGAATAAGTGGAAAAACTGTAGGACACAGTGCGTGACATAACTGAAATCGTACACAAACTGACCTACATTTAAAGATACACAGTTTAGTGTTTTCTCTGGCATATAAGAACATTTACTCAATTATTTATTACACAAATTAACTTTGATAGCAATAATGAAAATGTTAACATACTTATGTTAACATATAAGAATGGCCTTTAGTGGAATTCAAATGAGCAAAATTCTTACTCGAATGAGTAAAAACTTTAGGATGCAGTGTTTGACATAACTGACTCACACGCAAACTGGCTTATCTTTATAGCTCCACAGTTTACAATTTTTTCTGGTAAATAAGAAAATTTTACTCAGTTATTTATTACGCCAATTAACTATGATAGCAATCAAGTAAATGCTAGCGTACATGCGCCAAAATACAATGGCTAATTTTGATTGAAATTCATATGAGTAAAATTGTAGCTCGAATAAGGAAAAATTATAGGACAGGATTGCGTGACATAACATAAATCTCACTCATGCTGTCTTACATTTAAAGATCCACGATATCCTGTTCACTCTGACAATTAATAAAAGTTTACTTAGTTATTTATTGGTATATTTATTTGGAAGTAGCCATGTATATGTTTACACTCTGGTTTTAAGACATAAGAAGAGCTTTTGTTTAATTTTAATTGATTACAATCGCTCAGAATTCTTCGTGCGATATTTAAAATAATCTTGTTCGGGTATTCATAGTTACAATATCAAAAATTAGTCAAAACATTTTCATTAACTGTGAACATTACAATTTTTACTTGAATTATTGCAAGTAATATTAGAATTTAAATTCACTTCCAATTTCTTCCCTTCAATCTGATTTCAGATATCAACAACTTTGAAACTAAGATTTGCATTAACACTAAAAAACCAATAAAGCATTCCAATATTTAAAATAATCCGTATGAAACAAATAATATAGCTATAAAATACCCAATGCGTCGTTTATCCAAAAAGTTTATGTAAATGCATAAAACAGAAAGCATTCATTATTCTTGGATGACTGCCAAAAGTGAATTAAGACAAGAAATAAAATAAAGTGAATTCTGAAAACGTGATGTAAAAGGAGATCAAAACAAGATGTCAAAAGAAATTAAATCAGCATCGATTACTCTTATTAATTACACAGAATCTTTATAACATAATTTTCAACTAAAGAATATCCCTTATCTATCTTTACAAGTAATCTGAAAATTTCTATAATGAAAGAAAAAATTTCGGAGCATGCTTTTAATAAATTTGGAGATTAAAGAATTATTTCTGCATATTTTGAATTATTTCTGGAAAATTTAGAAATGTAAGATATATTGATAGATTAATTGAAAACATTGCAAAAGAAACTAATAAGTCTTCATAAAGATTAAATTTCTAATTTTACTTCCATCCTTAAAATTCTTTTGGAGAAATAATGAAACATCTTAACTTCTACGAAACAAAAATTCTGTTTATAATGTCCTCTTAGTATTAACTTTCAGTGAAATAAAGTGCCAGCATAAAATGTGTTGATTATTTTTTTATTTTATAAATAAATTTTCCAAAAATTTATATTCAGAATTAAAAATTCTTATATGGTTTTAGGTAGTAGAAATTCGAAACATTAAGAAGTAAATACTCTGTAAGCATTAACAAGTAAAGAATACTTAAAGCAAAGCGTCGCGATCAAAACTTCGTGAGAGTTTGCCCCTTTCTACAAATGGACATTTCAGAATGCTTTCTAGACTTAACGGGTTAAGTTCATCGTTTACTTGTTTGAAATGGCTCTCATGATTTCCTAACAGTTCTTGACATTCGCTTGCATATTTTCTCCATTATACGAGTTTTATCTTGTCAAGAATACCAAAGCGTTGTTCTTATTAATTTAAGTGATTATCGAAATAAATGTTAGTAAAAAGCAATATACAGAAATAAATTATATGTTGTTCTGGCATTTTCTATTCTTTCCTAGACAGAATTCATTCTGTAATAACCAAGAATAGCATATTTTCATCATTATACGAGTTTTATCTTTTCAAGAATCCAAAGTGTTGCCTTTAGAAATTCAAATGATTATCCAAATAAATGTTAATAAAAGTAATATGCAGAAATAAATTACATGCAGTTCTGACATTTGCAATTCTTTTCTAAACAGAAGTTATTCTGTAGTAATTAAGAATGAATCAGAACATAAAAACCTAAAATTTTCATAAGTATGTTTGTTAAGTAATATTTCAGTGCATTTAGCATAAAACTGTACTTCTAATGCAAAATTTCAAAGCATGGATTTTTTAGGTATTCCAATATAAATAAAACTCTACATCATTTGAATGAAAGGGAAAACATTTTGCGAATTACAAAAATGAATAATAAATGGGCCTTTAAAAATGACTTAGTATTTTTAAAAATTTGCTTTTTTATAAAGAAGATGATTAAAAAATATAATACATACTTTCTTTTTTGTAATTAAGTGACAAATTAAATTTTAGAGAATCTGAAATAATAACAGATTAAAAAAGAAGGGCAAATATAGTCATTAATGGAATAAAACACATGCAGTGTATATCAGTATCAATTTTATTTATTTAAAAAGATCAACCTGAATATAAATTTATAACTGATGGCAAGTCAAAGGATGGCGGCCATTTGCAAAAAAAAAAAAAAAAAAAAAACTATTTATTGTGATATCTGACCTCCTTTTGAAAAAAAGTCGAATACTAGGTTTACTTACTAAAAATATATTAATTTCAGGTTTTCACATATTTATATGAAATAATATCAAATAAAATGTTTCATTTTATAATGATCAAAATTTGTTCAATTTCACCTATGTTTTTTGTAGCAAATGAAAAGATTTCATTCATTGCATAATGTGTTACATCATTTATTACCTAAATGCAAATTTACAATTAAAGCGTTTGATTAAAATAAATATTAGATGAAGAATCGGGAATTTTTCTATTCCTGATTTCAATATATTAATTAATGATTTAAATTAATGACTTTTATTGAATTCTATGAGTTAAATAACACAGTTAAACTCGTACTAAGGAAAGAAACTAAGTTAGTTCATAGAAATAAAAAAGATTGGAATGGAAACAACTTTCGACTAATTTTATGCAATTTTTATGGAAGATGGTAATTTAGACATTAATTTCATTCTTATTAAACAAAGAGTACCAGCAATAAATTGCATTACTGAATCTTTTTATTCCAGTAATTTAATTACACTTAAATATTTCGAGTGGATGATCTTGAAAATAAGGGTATAAAAACCGTAATAGTACAATGCTTAGAAGAACGTTATTCTGACTTTAATTTCATCAGCATTTTTATTCTTGAAATTTAGGTAAATCTTCATGTATAGATGACAGAAAAGTCCATTCCTAATTTTTTAACAATTTTCACAAAATATCATTGAATACATTAAATACAAATGAACAATGTCTCAGACAGTTGCTAAGCATCGTAGTATATTCCAATTTATTGTAAACAAATGAAATAAAGATACTCATTTATCTTCTGCTACCAATTCTTATCATATTTTCGGAAACATTTGATGGATGTACTAAATATATGCCTTTATTTATTCAACAAATATGCCGTCAGAGTTAAACTAGAAATTACAGAGAAAGAAAGTTACGAGTATTGTTGAAAAAAAGAGTTGTTTAACTGTTTCATCAATCAGCAACATTAAATACAAAGAAAACATGGTGACAGTGAATCTTGATTGTTTCCATTAATCACTACACTTTATCAATTCGTTGAACTAGCAGCATTGCATTAATCATGTCATTTTTCTTCACTCGTAGAGAATTCTAAGCTCTTATTTTGTAAAGTACGGAAACAACGAATTTTAGTTGTTTATTATTTTGAGATAAATTGATCATCAAATATTTATTAATTATGCCTATGATAACGTAATTAGTATGTTTTTTTCTGCATAGTTTTGAATAAACCACCTTGTTTAAGAGATATTTTTAAAATATACGTAAGCAATGTTCGAGATCTAATTATGCTGGATATGCAGGCTCGAATTTTACAGCAAATATTTCTTTAGTGAATGATAAAATACTACCAGACAGATATTTCAATAATATTTTCTAAATTACACAGATATTTCAATAAGCTAGCCTAAATAAATAGAGTGGAGTCAAGTCACTTGCTAGTAGAGTCGCAAAGGAACCTTAAAACACATGACATCCAGCATCTCACGGTATATTTTCTTAAACCGTGAATAATATAATTTTTCAGATTGAAATAGGAGCATTGCTTTTAAAAACCGAATTGTAGACTCAGTATAACTTAAATACTTTATATGAGCATGGAATGTTTTAATTTAAGGTAAAGAATTTCCAAAAAAAATGATTAAATAATTAACATGGAATAACTCGCTTGACTTGCACTCCATCTGACTTTTAAATGGAAGAATTTTATTTTATTTTTAACGGAATACAGAAGGTATTGGATCGAAAATGGGAAAAATAAAATATTAAGAATGTATAAAACTAGATTGCAGATAGTTTGAAAATGCATTAAAACAATTTCCAAAATTTGAATCCATATCCATAACAGGTGAAACAAGAAATGAAAAATAATTAAAAATTATGAAAGTCCTTCTAGAATTTTTTAAATTCTGTTTTGCTGAAAGAAACTAATATTTTCTCCTTATTAAACATTTTGAAGTTTTTAATAACAAGGGATAAAAACTGATGTCAAGATACAAGGTTCTTTTAAATTTTATCAAGCTTATGGATGAAACCATAGTAACCAATAGGATCGTTATTAAAAAAAAATTTTTTTCCAATTATTTGCAGTTTTCTTCAATTATGCTTACAATGATGATATTTCTTAAAATAAATTAGTAAGCAACGAAGGATAACCTTTGACTTCTTTTTTGTAAAATTGTTTCTTGCTAATAAATTCATATCTTGACAATACATTATAAGCGATAAATTTAGGAAACGTATTTTTGCAGGAAAACTTCTATAAATGTATCTCAAAATTTAATACACTTTTGCTTTAAAAAGTATGTTTTTAAAAAAAATAATCAATGCTGCGTCTTCAGTTTCGTGCTTTAAGAGATGTAAGCCATAGTTTTGCTCTAGTGATTTCAAGATTCATTTTGAAAAATTTTCCATTTTTCGATAATTAGAAAGAAAAAATTCTTGCAAAATTAATAATCATGAGGAAACCTTTCAGGGGAACAAATTTATTAAAATAAAATACCTTAGTAAAATTCTGACATAGAGCTAAATTGAAATATGGAGGTTGCAAAAATATTTTTCCGTGAAATGATTTATTTAAAAAAAACATTTCATAACATAAAAGTTGCATTGTAATAATCATTAGAAAATATTTATTTTTTAAATGATATGCAAATTCATTCAAAAATTGAGGTACATAAAAATTCTCCTCTTCTTGATTTTTGAAGTATATATTGAAATAAATATAAGCTAAATAACAAATTATTTAGTCAGATTAAAAATGTAAACCGTATAAAAATGTTGCAATTTTAAGTACTTTGGCATTTACAATTTTTATCTGTTTTAGGTTTTTAGCATATCAAATGTCAAATGTTAGGATATACGAAATTTAAAAGTACAATTAATTTTCTATTAAATCTTCTTCATTACGGAGTTATTTCAAAATCTGATTCATTTGAACTATTTTTTTTACTTAGACTTTAGACTATACGTTTTAACACTAAGCAATTTTCAGGGCTTTGGGATTCTGTGTCACTCTCCAGTTGCACGAAAGATAAACAGCATTACCAAATCCTTCCTTTTTGATCTAAAATCTCACATCTGAAGATGAAATCTATAGAGTTTCAGCACAATATAAGGTACAATACTCACAAATTTTTATTAAAATGTAGGCATTTTAAAGGGGGCATAACAAGCTTGAATACAAGTTTAATATCCAG